>JANITW010000001.1:32534196-32585744 GCA_027564335.1 Erythroxylum williamsii | reverse complement strand
TTGGATCTCAAACAGATTGTACAGAAAATAGAACTGAGTCTCAAAAAAGGGTATTAACCCTTCATAATCAGAACACATAATCAAAACACAATTTCTTGTTTATAACAGAGTCAAACAGAAATCAAAATACAAAATCATATGATTGTTAAATCCATTTATAGAAGCAAGTAGCAGGACTTATACGGGAGATACCATGATTGGTATCAGCAGGAGAGACATATGTCTCGATATCAGGAGACATTGAAGTGGCAATAACAGGAGACACGGAAGTGTTGATACAGGAGATACCGAGGTGTCAATAACAGGAGTAGTTGTAGGCCCTTCTAGTCATGACTATTTACCCATGACTAGGACTTGATAGTGTTAAAACCAAACAAATTCATTTCATGTTCAACATAATTAGCCAATCATTACTTTCATGCCAAAAATTCAACATATCAATCTGATAGCTTTGCAAATAATTCAATGGACCAAAAGCAGTAGCAAACAAAACAGGCAAAGCAAAACTATCAAATTTGATCATCTAAATTACTTACAAAAAAATATCGTCTAAAATTACTTACAAAAGCTTCCTTATTGCCTATTGCCTCGACGTCCCAACAATATCTGGAATCGGTCGCTTGATGTGTTCCTCTATAGCATTTAATACAAGCATATATTACTATTGTGCACAATTATAAATACAATTATGCATGCTCATGTATACTATATATGTATGATGCATGTTCATGACAAATTCTAGGTTTCTTATCCTTAATCTTCTTACATTATCATTCATGTGAAACCAAACTCAATTCCTCAATCTAGATTTGTTTTACACTCAACCTTCGGGTCCACTTTGCTCAATTATTCTTATCGAGTAGTTAAGGTAATTAGGTAATACTTCCTTCTAAAATTTTCCCCCTTTGTCTTAGATTTCCAATGATACCAAGTTCGTCCAATTTGGTTTAGTATACTAAAAGTTATACTCAAAAGATTTCAGGTTGTTCTTGAGTTTCATCAAAATTCTTATCTCAACTTCCAATCAAATTATGAAATTCTTAGAGGCAGAATTAGAATTTAATCTCTTTATATAATTTGTAGTCTTATATCTCTAGTTTACTCCAAATTAAAAATCACTCCATTAGGATAACTACAGAGAAAGTTATACCTAAAATATCAAAGTATATTTAAGCTGTCAGGAAACTTCACTGAAACAAGCCAAAAGTTCACCATGACGAACTTTCCAGATAGCAAAATTCTAAGACATTTCTTAAAAGTTTGCCGTGGCGAGTTTTTACAAAAATCAATTCCTTTGAGTTGGCCGTGGCGAACTCTGCTGTGCTAAAAAACATCTTCTTCCTCTCATTCTTTTCCCAGATTTTCTCACTTCCCTCTTATTCAATGAACACATAACATACTAAACCAATTCTTCTACTTTCATTTCAACTCAACAACTTCAAATAAACTAAAAGTCCAAGCTCCATACATATCAGAAATCCAAAACTACCTATTCACTTTCTCTCACTACTGCGTATTTTCCATTCTCACTACTGTGACTAAACTTTCAAATTACAACCAATGCAGAACTTATAGCCACTTTGTTCTTTACCACAATTTTATGTACTTAACTACGTCACAATGAACTTCCGTATACCCCAATCTCAAATACATAATCTGTATATTTTCAAAATTACACCAAGTTTATATAAAGCATCCTGGGTATTACCAAAGCTATAATACTGAAACTTCTCATACAAGTGCTCATTCTCAACACCTAAAACATCATCCAACTCATGCATGTACTTAATTCCAATACACAACACATTATCAAAAACATCCACAGAACTTAGAAACTTAACTTCACTTACCTTGGTTCAGCTCAAATTCCAGCAATGAATAAGTCAAAAACACTGAGAGTCTCACAATTTTTCTTCAGATGCTAAGTGTTTCTTCACAAAGAAGAACACTTGCAGTGCATTATTCCTAACTCAACCATCATATTCGTGTCTACTTTGCATGTCATTCGCGTGTCTTCACACTCTCAAGCCATTTGTCACAACCAATTAGCCATTTTTTATCTACCTATTATTGCCATGTGTCACTCAAGGATTGGTCCAAATTTTAATATTTTTCCAAATTCACCAAAAATTCCAAAATACTTGAAATACACCAAAATGACCAAAACACAATTTAATCACATTTAACAACTCAATTGTATCTGAAAAATGTCATGAATGTATGCACAATAATTATATGTGTCCAAAATGCTTATGCACAAATAAGTAAATATTCAAATATGCAAAGCATAAAATCTACTGAATTTCATTAATATTCTAACCCCTAATATGGGGCGTAACAAAGGATGTTTGATAGATGCGTATTTGATTGTATTTATAAACTCATATTTGAAGTATTTTCTTGATATTTTATAATTTTGTTGTATATTTGGTACTTAATTTAGTCCAAGTGTATTTATAGGTTATAATTATCTTCAAGTGCCAAAAATAGAAGAATTCGGATGAAAATATGGAATAAAACAAAGTTTTGAAGTAAGTTAGAGATACACAGATGTGTCTATTTGTGTAAGTCTCAAAGCCCATGTAATATCGTGAATTCTAGTGTTTTTGAATATATACAGTCTCTCACACGCCTATGTATCAGATTGTAAATGTATCAAAAACCCTAAAATTTACTATAAAAGGATATTAGTGGAGGCAATTAGAGGAGAGCCAACTTTTGGAGTAGATTCCAGACATAGAAAGCTTACAAAAGGGATGATATTGATTTATAGACATGGAGCACGTGAAGAATTCATCAATAGATCTAATAGATTACATCATCAGACCTCAAACTTGCAAGAACGTTCAATATAAGAGAAACACAGATTTATAATTATGATTCCTTTGTCTTCTATTCGTTTCTTTTCTTATTTATCTTTGATTTCATTTTCTATTGTATGTAACTAAATGCATTTAGTGTCTAGGTGTGATGAACCCTAGTTAGTATAACAATATGTCTTGATTCTAATATTTAATGTAATTATTTTGATTGATCTATTGTGATTCAATTATATGTTTTATGCATGTTATAATAGATCCAGAATGTTAGTGGATGATTTGATTTTATATCATTGAGAAATCCTTTGTATGAATAAATGTAGCATAATTGAAAGGAGTCAATTGTAATCATAGAGATAGGTCAACATAAATCTTCTGGATTTAGGTCAAAGCTAATAACATAATTCATAAATCGATAATGCAATCTTAGGAATTTTAACTAGAAAGACTTCAGTTAATCACATTATGAATTAGTTGTTGGTAGTCTTAAAAGAGTTGTTAACATAAGATAGGAATTATTACGGTCCAATAATTGATAAAATAATTGCTAGATAAAAGGTTAATTATTTAAATGTTAGGGGGGATTCATCAATTAGGCACTAATCTTTGATATTGAGTTTTTTAAGCAATTTCCTTTGTTTCTTTGTTATTATTATTTCCTATTTTATTTTATTTGTTTAATTATTTCTTTTAATTAAAAACCATCATGCAATTTATAGGTTAGATAATAGGAGAAAGGTAACTCCTATAATTACTATCTTCATAAGATTGACTCATACTTACCTGTGATAGCTACAGCTACATTATGCACTTGTTGTTAATTCAATATTGATATCATAGAAATTATAAATCAAAGACTTGGATGACATCATGTGAGGAAGAAAACAAGAAGTCGAGCCAACAATAATAAACATAGGAGGCAACCCAAGGGGACTTTGCTCCTAATCCTTCACATTTTCACAATTATTGTTTATTGAATGCTCCATTTCTTACATTTAATGTTACATTAGGGACAACGTAAGTTTTAAGTGTGGGGATAGTGAACTAGATGTGGGTTGAATGCACACAAAAAAACCTAATTTTGCATAACTAATTTGTAGTAGTGGGAGGAAGGATTGTATCTATAAAGAATATGTGTTTAACTTTTGTAATGAACAAACAAGTGTTTAGAATTATGGGTTGGTTGAATTCAATTAACAAAATAAAATAAAACTAAACTATTGAAGACAAATCAAATCAAATAGTACAAAATTGCTAAAATTAATCAAAGGGCTTTGAATATAGTTTGTGGTTTAATGTCAACCTTCACACAAATGTGCACAATCAGTCGTCATATTGTTCTCGTACCTATCTTTGAAACTATTAACCATAGACTAATTACAAACTCTATTAATCCCAGTTTTTCCTTAATTTGTATCTAATTAAAAACAAGCTATTTAATTAGGTCAAGCTAGCAAACAACCTATAATAAGCTCTCTAGATTTAGTATGATAATCACATTATAGAACAAGAGAACAAGTTAATATAAGCAATAACCACATAAGGTCGGGTCATGTAACTTATGCTGTGTTGTCACTAATGATGTGCAGCCATTAGTTTACCATACATGAATCAGAGTTACAATGATTAGATAATCCAGATTCTAGCAATGTGTCCATATTTGAATAATCTATTAGGCTTATGTAAATCATTCATACATAAATCAAAGACATTAAACACATAAAAATATGTCAATCTTAAATTAGAGTTAAGAATAACATCACTTGATTAATCAATGCCTAAATATGTTCGTTGGCCTTGATATCCTCTTTGAACTAGAAACATGAAGTTTAGCCCTTATAGCTCTTAAAAAGGAAGGGAATATGCCTCCCTTTTAGCCTCTAATCGCTTCATACCCTTTTTAACCTCTTAAATGCCCTTTTATACTGCAAAATGAGTGGTTATACATGATCTACTATAAGGGCATACAAGTGACCATATATATTAATTTAGTAGAAATTGTAAAGTTACACAGCCCCAAAGAGATACACGACCAACTTACATGGTCCAGTAACTCACCTACATAGTCATGTCAATCTTCACATGAGTGAGTAGGTCTTAGGGTTACTTGAAACAACATCTTTAAGTTTGCACAAGTTTTTAGTGAGTTATATGTTCCCATACACCACCATGTAAGTTAAAATAACTCTATTTCTTCCATTCTTTGTCATGTCTTTCCCCTAATTCATCTCCTTCTTACTCTATAAAGGCAAATGTGAATGAACATTAATAAAATGGCATCAAGGATGTGGATTTAGCTCATTTTGGTTCCTGTTCCTCTAACTTATACTTAAAGCAAAATATGAGCCAAAATAGGTATCTTAAGTGCAACATAACATTAATTACTAAGCATTAGGGAGTAAATATATGATCATTCACTTCCCCATACTTAGCTTTTGATCATCCTTGGGCAGAACTAAAAATCAAAATAGTTCCTCCTCAACCATATTTCCTCATAACAGATAGTCATAAGAAAGGAAGAATAAATTTCAAAACCATGGCAAAAATTAAACATTCAATGTTTTTATTTATGATCAATCTAGGAGTAGACTTTGACAAGTTATGTTTAAAAGTAAGATCAATCTATAATATGCTCAAACACATTTCAAAATCAAGACATTCAATGACTTTGCATATCATTTCAATCCTCCACCACTAAAGATTCATATACATAATCACTAATCAAAGGAATTTTCAAGGTTGTAATAGTTAAGGTAAGAAATATTTGGCTCATGTAGTTTAAAAGTCATCAAAACTAATAAAACAAGAAAAACACTCAATGGAGTATCGAGTGCAAACATTAACATCCATTCAAAATTGAGTACCATTAGCTATGATGAATGCAAAAACTATGTTTCACATTTTAGATTAAAGCCTTCATACCACAAATGACATGAAGCATAAGAAATTAGAAGGAATCACCTATAAAAACAATGATGAACAATACACTATAACTATAAGGAGTGACAACAACTTCTCCCTTATTTGCATCATAATTAATTCACCCATTCCATAAAAATTTAAGAGCAAGGATTATCATGAATTACTTGTAAAACAAATGGTTTCATCCTTTATAACTTCTTTTCTTTTATCATCTTTTTCTTGTCTTTTCTCTCTTTTTTATATTTTTTAAGACAGAGACAAAATTTCTAAGAAAATGTATCAATGATGGAATTTATTGATAGGAAATAAAATTCGCATTGCCTCAACTATAACCAACCTGTATAGATGCGTAACCCCACTCTTATTCTCTTTTGTATCCACAAACATCAAAAATCACAAAAGCTCCACTAGCTTTAAGGTTTGAGTAAGATATTTTATTAGGTTTGTAATGTGGCTAACATTATGGTCATAGTTGATTTTTCATCATTATTCTTATAAGTGATTTCTTCTAGTTCCTTATGCTCTATGCGGTTTGTGGTATGATGGCTTGATTCCAAGTTATGAAACAAATTGTTTATATCTATCATAGTTGATGATACCTAGATTTGATTGGATGTTAGTTTTTACAATCGATACTTGAGTGAGTGTTCTCCTTATTTTACTAGTTTTGATGGCTTTTGAACTAGATAACCTAAATATTTCTCACCTTAACCTTTGGACCCATTACAACATTGAAAAATCCTTTGATTCATGTTATGCATGTGAATCTTTAGTGGCAGGGAATTGAAAAGAAACGTAAAGTTAAAGAAGTTTTAATCATGAAAGGTGTTTAAGTGTACCTATAGATTGATCTTATTTTTAAAAAAGTCTACTCGTAGATTACTCAATTTTTGAAAGGAATAGTTTTTGATTGATTATGATTCATCACCATCACACCCAATACGAAGTTCCACAATAAAACGGGATCTGGAGAGATCTGATAATATGCAACCTTATCCTTACATTGTAGAGAGGTTATTTCCAGTAAACCCACATACAGATATGACAATAAAAAAGTGATGCAG
This sequence comes from Erythroxylum williamsii, assembly GCA_027564335.1. Lineage (NCBI taxonomy): Eukaryota > Viridiplantae > Streptophyta > Magnoliopsida > Malpighiales > Erythroxylaceae > Erythroxylum > Erythroxylum williamsii. The sequence goes on along the minus strand of JANITW010000001.1, from coordinate 32,578,939 downwards.
GTTAAAAGAATAAATAAATAAAACCTAACATGCAAAAAAATCAGTAAATAAAGTTATAAACAATACATAAGGATATGCCTGAAGGTGACCAGATCTGCTAGTACTTTACACATTGCAAAGACCGGCTCTTCTAGTCGCTAGTTACGCGAGGAGTCTTCACTGAGAGACCCTAAGGATATGACAATCCTACAATTATAGACAGTAATCTTTCCCCACAGCACCTGGCCTGAAAAACCAAGTTGCAGGCCCAAAAGCCTTGACCAAAACTTACAACTCGTAAATGTAGAAAGGTCATTGGGTTGGACTTCCTATGTGGTAAGTATGAGGCGCGAGGACCTTAATGGTTGTCGCTTAACCTGATTCGATCACGCCAAACCTTCCTATTTCTAACCACTACCTCAGTAAGGGCCAATTATGACATATCACTCTTGATCACCTCTCTCCAGTTCTTGTAAGTCGTCCCTTTTCTCCTCTTGTAGCCAGTAAGAGTTATTTTCTCACAATGTCGTATCGGAGCATTAGAGGGCATCCTGCGCATATGTCCAAACCACCTAAGCCTTGTTTCTCTCAACTTGTCAGTAATACTAGCCACCTATAGTCTGTCTCTCACTACACGATTTCGAACTCTACCTCTTTTGGTAATGTCACACATCCACCTAAGCACACACATTTCTACTACCAACAACTGTTGTGTATGTCTACATTTAGTAGGCCAACATTCTACCCCATATAACATAGTTGGTTAAATCATCATTTTATATAACTTCCCTTTGAGATTTGAAGGGATCTTTTTATCACATAAAACACCTGATGCATTACGCCATTTGTCCCACCCAGATCTAATATGATATAATATGTTGTCATCGATATTACCATCTTTTTGAATGATGGACTCGAAGTATTTAAATCTCGATTTCTGTAGTATGATGTCAGTAACAATTGTTACCGCCATCTCTTGTCCATCTGGCTACCCGAAAAATTGTATTCTAAATACTCCATCTTAGATCTGCTCATTCTAAAACTTTTCGATTCTAACGGTTCTCTCTAACATTCTAACTTAGCATTGACCCCCTCCTTGGTCTCATCTACCAGGATAATATCGTCAGCAAAAAACATACACTAAGGTACCTCTCCTTGAATATGTTTAATAGGTACATCTAACACTAAAGTAAACAAAAAAGGGCTTAAGGTCGAGCCTTTGTGTAGTCCTATACCAATGGAGAACACTTCCGTTTCACTTCCTATTGTTCTTGCGCTAGTCAATGCTCCTTCATACATATCCCTAATTACTCTAATATAAGTCATAGGAATGCCCTTTGCCTCTAAACACCTCTATATGAGTTCTCTATGAACCATCATACGCTGTCACGACCCGTTACCACATCGGGCCCATAACAACCGTCGTATACCCGGGCTAAAGACACTCATGGTATCCTTACTCCAACTATACAAGGCTAACTAAATATCTCCCTTTTAAAAAAAATTTGGGCAACACAATGACTGTATTTTAAAAATCCCAAAACCTGCAAACAATTTTAAACACACTTCTATATTCATTCCAAAAATTTTGCCACAACTTTAGGACTTTAAAATCCACTCAAAACAAACTCAACAATAGTATCAAAGTTCATACATAAGATCTTTTTCAATGACAAAACAATCAAGAGTTAAATTTATAAAATTATAAAGCATATTCACATAACCAACTCAAAGAAAAATAGTTCATGAGCCATTATGCAACAAAAGTACAAAATAGAGACTAGCCACGTGTGGTAATGTCCTGAAAACATCAAAAGACCGCATGATCCTCACAGAGCTTCAAGCTTACTAAATTAATCTGTATGGTTGGAAGGCGGAGGGGTGAGTACACTATGTACTCAGTAAGCGGGAAAAACATATATCGCAAATAGAACTCGATACATACTAAGATGGTATAAATAACCTATGAGGTGAACATACATTACATAGAAATAGATAGGCCTAGCCTATAACTCAATATATACTGGTTAGGAACCATATAGGCCTACCCTATTAATCACTCATTCGGTGAACATAGGTTTCAGTTCTAGTACACAAAAACAGAAAAATATCTCATGTATAAATCAAATATCGTCAAAAATTAATTCTTATAATAAGCCAAAAAAATCATCTGTGACACCACTAGTCGGCTAAACTAAGGTGCACACCCACCGATTTTTGGTATTGACTCGACTTTTATCCGTGAAGAGTCCAGACTATAGTCGACAAGAGCATCATAACCCTAGGTGATGACCTCGTTGATATCCAAACCCTAGGTGTGGAATCACCCGCAAGTCCCTTGAAAGGTGTTAATATGGGGACTGGACTTTTATGTACCATCATTAAGGGTAGGGGTCGCTTAATCAATTGTGTCTAGCACACGATTAGTCAATCATTTCCTCACCAATCACCAAAAAATTATATACAACAATTAAGTACAAAAATCAAGTAAGGCACCATGTCTTTATTTATCGGTTCAACCGATAAAATTAAACTTTGTCATGGATTTAAGCCAAAAAAAAGAAGACATACACGTAGCATATATGACTTGATTATGCATATGAAAGTTCCAAAACATTATTTCATGAAATAAAAGTCATCTTTTGCACTCTAAGTGCAAAGTTACTCAAAAATGTAGTTTAAAAAAAGACATTGTCCATTGCATTTTAATTGCAGGTTTGTTAAAAGCAATATCATTTCTCAAAATATGTAATGAAAACATCAGTTGCACTCCAAGTGCAAAGAGTTATTCAAAACAGTGTCATTTATTAAATACCTAAGCATACTAGCATCCATTTGAAATTAAATTCTACCATACATTGCCTAGGTTAAAAATTCACGTACAAGTCATCATACTTGTCTTAGGATGTTCTAATCCTATTTGAGAAATATGGTTTCCCGAACTCACCTTAAAAGAAGTTATACACTCCTTTAACTTCAACAATCCTCAGTATAAGCTCCTTTATTCACAGCTCTCAAGCCTTTATACATAAAAAGAAATATAATGTATTTACTACTTAAATATGAATTTCATATTTATACACCATCACATAAGTGTATAAAACACAATATCACTCTCTTTAAGCTATAGGATTCGACCATTAAGCTTCTCACATGATTACTTCCTTACTATTGTATTAGTTTTTCTTTTGCATTTTCTAAGACATTTAATGCCTTTAATCCAATACTTACTCATTTCAAAACATAATAAAGCACATTTTTATCTAAGCACATTAGGCCATTATTCATCAATCTAAGTAACAATTCAAGTTTACTCTAAGTAAATATGAAAGCCGCTTTTTAATGTATATCATTACAATTCCTTAAATCCTAAGCCAAGTTCACATAGACATTTTATTAAAAACCTAATGTGCATGACTTTGAAGTCACATTTTCAAAACTTTATCATAGTAATTCATGATCCTATCTTGTTATATAGTAAACACTTCCAATCAATGACACATTTTGCCACTCCATTCAAACCAATTTTCTTCATTTAAGCTACATTTATAAATTTCATAACTCATTACATTAATCCACTTCTTCTCTCATCATTTCGACCCAACCTTATCCAACATACATCTTTCGCATTCTTCATCATCAATTCACATTATATATGTATAATTAACACCACAAAATTAATCTATCCTATCAGTTTCAAACGATATTAAAAAATTCACAAACTTTCTCCAAAAAGGGATATTTCGGTTTTGGATTAAAGAACCCTCTCAATGACACATTTCATTCATCTAAACCATGTTTCATGCATATCCAAGCATCGAGAACAACATAACACCAAACTCAAAATGCTAATGTAGAGAGAGATGAGACAAATTTTACCTAAACCTTCCTTTGATGATATCTTCAAATCCTTGGAGAATTTATCAAATCTAATGATAGATTTGAGTTCTTTGACCCCAAAATTAGCTTAGAATACCTTGATTTGGGTTGGAGAATCAAAACAAAGGGATTTAGTGAATAGCTGAAATTTGATCTTCTCCTCCTCTCTTCTCCTTTCATCTCCTTTCTTTTAATTAAAACATGTTTTAAGTCTTTAGTAATGGGATGCACTACCATGAATGAAGAAGCATCTAGAATATTGACTATTCTTTGTCCAAAATATGGTAAAATTACCTTTTTACCCTTAGGTCATATGAAATTATTATTTTACCCTCCAAACTTTTCCTAAATTTGCAATTAAGTTCTAAATTTGAGAATGACCAAAACTTTTATTTTTATTTTGGTCCTTGAACTTTTGAAAATTATAATTAAGCTCCTTAAATTTATAAAATTACAATTTGGTCCTCCAAGAATTGAAAGATTACAATTAAGTCCTTTAACTTTTAAAAATTTTGCAATTAAGCTCTTATGTGCAATAGCTTTTTCAATTAAGCTTTCTAAGTTCCAATAAGTCTATAAATCATGTCTAATCACCTATAAGGCACTAGAACACATTTAACTTAATCACCATAGTCATATCCATCCAATGGATTCAATTTTACACACTTAAAAGCTTACAAGTTAGAAATCTCCAAGATTTCGCATACCGATAAACTATAAGTTCATGTAAGGGCATATAACATTTTATATCACTGGCATACGTACCAAAAGGATTCAAATATATCTTTGAACTCATATACAATCATGTATATATCAATATACATTAGTATCTCTAAATATAGAACAACACAAAAGTGCTCAGAAAGTCCAGTGTCACATATGCCATCTCCAAATCTACAAAAATTATATGCAAATCTCATTTCGTTCCCTGTAACATTCCATTAGTCTCTTAAGTAGATGTATTGCTTCTTTCATGGACTTACCAGGCATAAATCGAAATTGGTTCGCTAATATAGAAGCAGCTCTCTGGATTCTCTTTTTAATTACCTTCTCCCGCAACTTCATGGTATGACTTAGTACTTTGATGCCTCTATAGTTGTGACATTGTTAGATGTCTCCTTTAGCCTTGTATAAGGGGATTAACCTACTCAATCTCCATTTGCCTGACATCTTGGCTGACTCGAGGATCACATTGAACATTAAATGTTTGATTCTTTCCATAGTGTTGAAAGTTTTTCCTTCTTTCTTATAAGTATATATTCTTAGAAAGTATGGTTAAAGAGGAAGTGTTTTGATTTTGATTTTGATCTTTAGTTTTTCTCGAGGATGACTAAAAACTAAAAGTGAAGGAACTTAATAGTGCTTGGTTGACTATTGATAGATGGATAATTGAAATTATTTTTACCCCATGTTTGATGTATTTTTATTTGATATTTGATATGTTTTGTATATATTCGGTACTTAATTTGTTTCAATTGTGTACACATATAATAATTGTCTTTATGGACTAAAAGGAGAAGAATTCAGACAAAAACATGACGTAAAATGAAGATTCGATGCATAAAAGGGATGCACGGTCATGCATATGCTATTGCACTTCCCTGAGGCCATGCACTTTTGTGATACTCAGAGATTTTTGGTTATGAACGGTATGATGCACGGTCGTGCAAGTGACTGTACATCAGCCAAAAACTTAGAATTCCATATAAAAGATGTTTTTCGGAGGCAATTGGTAGAGGAGACAAAAGGACGCATCCTAAACATCTCAGATGTGACTCCAGGAGTGATGGGGAGCCACAGGAGAGGGAAACACGAAGATTTTATTAACGGATCAATTGGAATACAATATCAGACCTCTATATCACAAGAATATGGGATAAAAGACAATCAGGGAGTTCTAGAATTATGATTTCGTTGTTTTCAATTCATATTTTTGTTTATGTATGTTTGATTTTGTATTCACTAATGTGTAACGAAATATTTTGTTAGTATTTAGGTTTGATAAACCCTATTTTGTTATGTTAACATATTTTAACTCTTTTATTAATGCAATTGGTTGATTGATTTATTACGATCCAATTACATGTTTTATTTATGTTGTAATAAACCCAAAAATATTAGATCATATTCTAATTTCATATGTAGAGATTGAGAAATCCTAGGTTTGAATAGATTTATCGTAATTGGAAGGAGCTAATTGCAACCCTATAGATAGGATGACATAAATCTTATGGATTATGGTCAAACTTAATAAAGGGACTCATAAATTGATAACTTAATCCTATAAACTTTAACCTAAGTAAATTTGGTTGGAAATCTTATGATTAGTTGTTAGTAGACTCAAAGTAAGCTATTAACATACCATAGGAGTCTCCACAGTCCAATATATCAACAAAACAATTACATAATAAAAGATCAAACTATTAAGGGTTTAGGGCATTCAAAGCCTAAATACTAATTTTATGATATTGATAATTTTCTTAGTGCTTCCTTAATTCTTTATTCAATATCGTTGCCCATTTATTTTACTTGCTTTAGTTTTATTTTCTTTTTGTTAAAATCTAAAATCAATCCTTAAGCCAGATAATAGGAAAAAGGTCATTACTAGTAATCATTGTCTTTGTGGGATCAACCCCTACTTATAGGTACTAGCTACAGCTATGTCGTACACTTGCAGTTATTACATAATTGACTAACTCACAAATATAAGTCAATCAACTATATATTTATTCTCTAACGCTTAGTGATTAATGTTTATGATCTGTTTAAGATACTTATTTTGGTTTAGGTATATGTTAAAGGAATAAGAACCAAAATAAGATAAATTCAAATCCTTGGTGTCATGTTATTGATGTTCAATCTTATTTGCCTTTGTAGAGTAAGAAGGATATGAGTTAAGGTGAAGACACATAAAAAGGGGAAGAACTAGAGTCATTTTGACTTACACAACCCCTATGACCTACACCCCCATTTGAAGACTTATATGGATGTGTAGGTGACTTACATGGTCGTGTATCTTGTCCATATAGCTTACTGAGAATGTGTAACCCTACAATTTTAGTGAAATTAATATACATAGTCATTTAAATGTCCTCATAGCTAACTGTGTATGACTATGCAACCCTAATTTTGCACTATAAAAGGGCAATTAAGAGGCTAAAAAGGTAATATACAAACCGAAGACAACAAAAGGAGGCAGATTCCTTTCCTTTCTAAGAGCTTGGAGTAACTAATCTTATTCTTTCTGATGAACATGTTTGGGCATTGATCAATCTTAATGAGCTCTTATTAACTTTATTGATTATGTTATTCAATGCATAAAATTTGAAATTTATGTATGAACGATTTATATAGGCCTACCAGATTATTCATGTATGGATTCATTTGCATAATCTAGATTCCAATTCGTAATTATTATAAGTTTGATTCATATATAGTGAATTAATAGTTAAGCATTATTAAAGATAACATAGCATATCTTAAATGACCTGAGCATATACTATTGTTGCTTATATTAAACTATTTTCCTATTCCATAATGCAGCTGTCACATTAAATCTGGAGAGCTTATTATGGGTTTTCTAATAGCGAGACCGAATTAAAGAGTTTATTTTAGTTAGATAGAATCTAAGAAAAAATTGGAGCTTTTTGTTAATCTACAATTAGTAGGTTTAAATGGAGGTACGGGAACAACATAAAGATTGACCCTTGCAATTTTGTATTATTTGATTTAATTTCTCTTCCATAGTTTATTTTTATTTTATTGCGTCATTTGAATTTAATTAAAACCCCCCAATCCTATACATTGATTTATTCATTACAAAAACTAATCACATACTCTCTATAGATACAATTCTTTCTTAGCATAACTACAAATTTAGTTATGCAGAGTTAAACATTATTTGGTTCATTCGGTATGTAACTAGAAGGTTAACTATATTATGGACTCCTCCTTAACAAATTATTATATCTCTTATATGTCTCATGGAGTGTCACATTGTAATAATGGAAAAAAGGAGTAGATATCATTTTAAAGTTCTATAATCAGTGCTTTTGGAACTATTTTGCTAAGAACTTCTTTGCTAAGTTGTCCTATGAAGTGATTGAAGCTACAATTGATGTCTTCAACCATTATTTTCACAAACTTTTTATAAGAATAAGGATAATTCCACCTTGTGGCATCATTAGTTTCTTTTAATCTTGAAAATATCACATATACCCAATAAATTGGTGATATACATAATGGATGCTCATCTTCTACAATATCAAACTATATTAATTATTACACCATTTGGGTAATGCTCATCTTGATCTTAGGTCTAATTTTTGCTACTATTGGTCTAGTTATATTGAATTGTGTACCCATGAGTGATGGCTTCATATAATCCAATATGATTTCATACTCTCCCTCTATATTAATAGGTTGGCTAAACATGAAACCAAAGCAACATCAAGTACATAAACAAATAGTTAAAAATCAATATAAGAATATGCAAATATAAATAAAAGAATATACAAAGAAATAAAAGAAAATGACTAGATTAATAGTTATTGAATCTCTTTAATATTACATAAATCCTTGATAATGATGTTAAAAACTTCATTGAATATTTTTTCCAATAACATAATATAAGACTGTAAGTAAGTGAACCGATTGTTTTACAATATTATAGTGATAAGTAGAAAAGAAGGGATGTAACTAGAGGAACTATAGAGTTATAGGTAAAAATTGTAGTAATAAGTAGAAGAGAAAGGATGTAAGTAAAGGAACTACAGAGTTATAGGTAAGCTGAGTATTAGATAAAAGAATGTTCTTCCTCTATTTTAATGATGCCTTTGAAGGGTTTAGTCAATGATATTCTTTTACTTTAAAAAACATTGTAGTGATAAGTAGAGTTTAATCTTATGATTCTAAAGTAAGTACTATGTCAGAATTTTCTATTATTATCTAGTCCATAATTAAGAGAATGATATGGTTAAGCTAAACCAAAGTTAAATCGAATAGATCAAGATATCACTAGACACAAATAAGTAATAAATAATAGAAAGAAAGAAAATATGATATAACACCTGTACTAGAATTCCCTTTAGTGTTATCATGTACTTTTAATTCAATTATTTACAGATTGTATAGTTTGCATTAGTAAAGTCTCCTAACGTGATGAATTGTCACCTTTTGATGTACAACTACTTATCTTTTAATTGTTTAACTAATATATCTATTTAATTAACACCTATAAGAATGTACTAATACTTTAAAAAGGGTTGCCTTAATACTGGAAGGATATATATTTATTCATATCAAAATTTGACATCAAAATTTGCTTTTGTGTTAAATATTCTTCCGATAATAAATTTATACCTAAAGTTAATTCAAATATTTGTTAGGCAGCAATTATAAATAAAATCTCTTTACTAAATTTAGAATTTTTAATTATGTTTAGACAATATTATTGCATTTTCTTGATCTTATAGAATAGGTAGAACAATTTACTAATCTTTTTCTATCCAATACAAGTGTAGATTACCAACGTAGACATATTAATTTTTAATTTTTAAATTGTTGGTATATTTAATAAATCCAAAGACATTACATTATCTATCCTGCGGTGTATTTTTTTTATATCAATTATGTTGCCTGGCATTATAAATATATTACAAGTATATATATATATATATATACACACAGGCGAAGCCCTACCTACTGCACATGAATTGATGGATATTGTCTCAACACTTGTTAGCTCTATTCCCGGTCACGTGTCAATCTACGAGTAATTATATTTTGCTGCAATTCTCTAGTGTGCTCGTCCGGCTGTTCCGAAATTCATATTTGCCATTGCGTGGGTGAAGTTTTTACTTACGAATTGGAGAAAGCTGGAAACAGGATTTGGCTGTGATGCTTAGGTCCGCATGATCCTGTCACTCCACTTAATTTAAGATGGATGTGCATTAAACGCTCCTCACATCATCTCTCCGTGGGGTCACTAAAACTCAACAATCATCTATACTCGACTCTATAGACAATGATAACCTCTCAAGAATCCAATTGGATGAGTACGAGAAAGTCGGACAATTACGACTTCCCCCTAGCCAATGAATTCTGGACAAACAGCCGCGCTTAGCATCTGTTGACCTCATTGGATTAGATGTCTCTACCCCCCGTTCACCTTTTCTTTCCTTTCGTCCAATCACCTGTCATTCCGTTTCCATAAAAGTATTGGGGAGCACCTTCTATTTTCTTCTTCTTTGAGAAACCAGTTCTAGATTTTTCCTTTTCCTATCTTGGCATTTAAAAGTTGCAGATTCGCTCAATTTCCTGTTGAATCTCTCGCATGGCGGTTACAATCTTCGTGCTTCCACTGACGAATTTGGAGCTTAATCCCCTGTACCGCTAGTAAATGGCTCGATTTTGCTCCTTCACTCTCTTCCTTCTATTTGTAACTATTCTCACCACGAGCCCTAACCTCGTCCTCTCATTCTCCGAAGATTTTCTCGATTCCGATTCCTTCCTCTTTCACCAGGATTACTCCCCTCCGTCTCCGCCGCCTCCGCCGCCGCACTTACCCTCGGTTTCCTGTGAAGATGATCTCGGAGGCATCGGCTCGCTCGATACCACGTGTGAGATAGTGTCAGATGTGAACCTCACTCACGACGTGTACATAGAAGGGATAGGAAATTTTTACATCCGTCCCAGTGTGAGGCTCCAATGCGCTATAGCAGGTTGTGAAATAACTGTCAACATTGGTGGCAATTTCACTTTGTCGGTATTGTCATCCATTGTGACCGGAACATTCGAGCTTGAGGCTTCTAATGCGAGCTTCCGGAACGGTTCTGCCGTGAATACGACGGGATTGGGAGGGGAGCCGCCGGAGCAGACAAGTGGTACGCCGCATGGCATAGAAGGAGCTGGCGGAGGACACGGAGGGAGAGGAGCTTGTTGTTTGGATGATCAGAGAAAGCTTCCGGAGGATGTGTGGGGAGGGGATGCTTACTCGTGGTCGTCTCTGCAAACTCCATGGAGCTATGGGAGCAAAGGAGGTAGTACAAGTAGGGAGGTGAATTACGGAGGTGGAGGAGGTGGTAGGGTGAGGTTGGTTATAAAGGAGTACTTGGAAGTTGATGGGCGAATTTCGGTTGATGGAGGGGACGGAGGAACCAAAGGAGGTGGTGGCTCTGGTGGCAGTGTGTACATAACCGCCTACAAAATGTAAGTATTTTGTCGCTTTGCTCTCTCTATATGATCTTTTTCTTTTGGATCTATAATCAGCTAATATTGTTCATGAAGGGAATTTGAGGTTTACTGTATAAAGATTCGAGAAAGAAAGTGTAAGTGTTTAATTAGTGGAAGTGTTTGGCTTAGCTTAGTTGACATATTGTGGAAATATCATTAAATGCAAGATTTAGTGGATATACCCATGTTATTAAGGAATGTTACACCAACTGCTGCTTTTTTTTCCCTGGAATTTAGAGAAGTTGGATGATGCCATTCTTTTCCCTTTTTATAGTTACTGAAAGTGAAGCTTCCATACAGGACATTGTGGTTTATTAGTCTATCTGAAGCTAATATTCTATTATAAGTATTTTTAAATGCTCTTAATTACAATACCTAAATCAGGACTAGCGGGTAGAGGCAGCATTGATGTGACCATAAGTTGATCCTGGACTTAATTGTTTTAATAAGAAAGCTGCTAGAAGGCTGCGCATAGCTGATGTTTAAGACATTATTAATTGACAAAAAATGTTATGTTTCCTAACATATTCATCTCTAACTTATTTATCACCTTTTTTGTTTGTCATGCAGATAATTCTGTTTTCTTTTTTTATAAATTCTTTTGGGTAGAGAAAATGGTGTGTGTGCTCATAACTTATGCCCTTTCTGCTTTCTCTTAACTTATCAAGCATCCAAATAAGATTTTATTCCATAAGAAGATCTTACTCTATAATTGCTAAGGTTCCTGGAGAGAATTGCACCTTTAAGCTATCCACTGACTCACTTGCATGGGAATTTTAGTCCACTTCTTTCAAAAAATTATACCTTTCACCTGTTACTGCGTTGTGCGTGATCAATAAGAACCTACAAGTAGTGCCCTGCATGTGAAATTAGGTTGGGTTGAACCTTATGATTGGGACTATTTTGTGTCTTGCACTGTTACTTGGTTATATGGTTGAAGCCTTGTAAGTTAAGATTGTCATATTAAGAAAATTTTAGCTCTGAGATTTCGAGAGTCAGCAATTGTCGACCATTGGGTTATTTTAGCTAATTTGGAGCTGTTGGCTGGTTATATTTGAGGTCACTTTGATCATTCTTATTTACTGGAAGACATTCTATGTACATACTAAAGAAAAGAAACCTTATAATAAATTATTGGATAAGCCTAGAGTGTATTTACCGGAAATTTAGTAGTTTTATCTGTGAGTAAGCAGAAAATCAAAACTTGACAGGGTCCCACAGTAGTGATCCTCATTTGGTTCTTTCCTTTTTACCCATCTTGTCTATGTTGTGGAGAGTAGTCTCCTAAACGTCTATGCTTTCTGTAAAAATGGTAATTTAAGTCTCTCAGTAAGAATATGCTCTTATTAGTATTCTAATGTCTTTGTACTCTCTTTGTGAAGAGCAGGACAGGAAATGGTAACATAAGTGCTTGTGGAGGTGATGGTTTCGGTGGTGGTGGTGGTGGGCGAGTTTCGGTTAATGTTTTCAGTAGGCATAATGAACCTGAAATTTTTGTTCATGGTGAGAATTGTTTCTATCTTTATAGACATTACTGACAGGCATATCCCCAATATGTATTGAGTGATCATATTGAACAATGTGTTTCTCTCTTAACTCCTCAATTGTATCCTTCTCTTCCTGATAAAAGCCAACATAGGGCTAACTAAGGAAATTCTTATTCATTCATAAAATACAAAAGCCACCAAGTTTGTACCTTGTGAAATTATAACATGTTATTTTATATTTGTAGTTGAACAGGCATTTGCCTTCTACCTAATGAGGTGATAGATGAACAAGTTATGGCACTTGGCCTTTTTTTCCTCTCTCTCTCTTTTTGTCTCTGTGTGTGTGTGTGTCTTCTATTTCTTCTTTTTGGCCTGTTGTCTTTGTGGCTGGTGAGGATGGTACATAATCTTTTGCATTCTTACTCTTCTTTCTTCTTTGTAAGGAGCTACTTTTGTATGAAAGAAAGGTAGTGGTTTAGGAATGTACTGAACAACACTTGAGTTAGTATACTTGGAAATTAATGGAAAACTTAAATACCTCAGCTATGATAGTTTAGAAAAGTTCTATTCTAGTAACTGTGCAGTAGGCTTGATTACCGCCACGTGAATGGTGGAGAACTGGGTTAGCACTAGACACTTCATACAACTTCATCTGTACATTGAATGAACTAACTTTCTTCAAATTTTTAATTGGTTCAACGAATTTCATTTCCTTATTGGTCACCCTTTTCAGGATCATTTTCTCTTCTTACTTCTGTTTTATGTTTAGCTGCAGTCTTATCAGTTATATGTCTAGCAACTTCCAAACTTTTCTCGTGGGTCTTAGATCCTTGAGATCTTGAACCTTTTATCAGTTTTCTTGACCATTTGATACACTTAAAGCTACATATTTTGTTTTTTTTTTATTGTCTTTACTTTCTTTCGGACGATCACATAATAGACTTGATGCAAAAGTTATATCTTCTTAGTCTTATTAATTCATAATGAAGCTTTACTTGTGAAAGAATCATACCTTTAATTTTTATTTAATTTTATTTTAGATGTACATTTGACTTTGCTATCTCTCTGGGAACCATGACTCCTAATTATAACCATTTCATTCTGTTAGAATATTTAAGAAGATTACCATTTTTTATTTTTGCCCTCAAGGAGAGTTTCACTAAAAAAACTTGAATTGAGGGAAACATAAAAGGTAGCATTTATATGGGATTTTTATACAAATATTCCTTCTTTGTCTCCTTTTTTTTTCCTGTGCGGTGTGTTGGTATTTATTGAAATAGTTGCTATTGAGATATTGGAATTGCTTGGACATCGATATAAGAGGCACACTTGAAATCTTTCTTCTAGTTTTAGTACTTAGTTAGATATCTGAGTATAGGATAATACGCAAGCGATATTGTGGTGTTGCAGGAGGAAGCAGTCGTGGTTGTCCAGAAAATGCAGGTGCAGCTGGCACATTATATGATGCTGTGCCTAGGAGCCTTACCGTTGACAATTACAATATGTCATCCGAAACAGATACACTTCTATTAGATTTTCCCAATCAGCCACTTTGGACTAATATATATATTCAGAATCATGCTAGAGCTGCTGTTCCTTTGCTTTGGAGTCGTGTCCAGGTATTTGATTTTTGGCTTACCTATCATGTTATTCCTTTCTTCATAACATCATATAAGTTTCTTCTTTGTTTGTCCCATTTTCATTTTGTTGGATAATTATCTTAGATAAGTTTAGTTAGCTTAGGAGATTATCTTCTAGGAGATAAGATAAGATATATGATAGATAGGATAAGTTAGTATATAATAAAAATCCAGTAGTTTAGTAATATTAGAATAGATTATACTCATGTATAAATTACATATAATCAGAGAAATAAAGTTGGTTTTCTTTTGATATTTTCTATACCCTCTTATTTTATGGTATCAGAGCTACCGATTTTGGTATTCAACCAACCTTCGGTTCATTTGATGAGTCCCAAACCTCATACCAAACATCTAGTTATGTAATACCTTCGGCCAAAACTCCATCTCCTTCTATTGATAATCTTTCGTTGCAAATCATGCAACATAGATTAAATGGAATGAATTTTTGAGAATGGTCCCAATTAGTCATGCTCGTAATCAAAGGAAGAGGCAAGGCTGGATATGTAACAGGGACAATTCCTCAACCACACGAAACATCAGTCACTTACAGTGCTTGGGAAGTTGAGAATTCTATTGTCATGGCTTGGCTTATAAATTCAATGGAGCCACAAATAGCAAGAACCTAGCTATTCTGCAAAACTGTGAGAGAAATCTGGGAGGTTGTGCAAGAAATATATTTTGATTAGGAAAGCACTTCTTAGTGCTTTGAGATTAGATCAAAAATCATAAATACTCAACAAGGTAATATGTCGTTGCCAAGTATTATAACTTACTCACTGAATTATGGTAGGAGATGGATTTATTTTATGTAGTAAATTGGGAGTGTTGTGTTGATGCCGAGAAGTATGAAAAATTATAAATTATTGGAGGAGAGTTTTTTATTTCTTGCAGGGACTTAATGTTGGACTTGATGAAGTACAAGGAAGGTTACTTGGTTTAAAACCATTGCCATCAATTCGAGAAACGTTTGTTGAGGTGCGTAGGGAAGAGAGTAGGAAAAAGGTCATGCTTACCTCACACACTTCTGAACAAACCTCTCAAGGCTCAGCTTTAGTGCCAAACTCTTGAAAGGAGTCTGCTTACCAAACCCGAGAGCAAGAAACCAAGAACAAGCAGTGGTGTGACCACTTGTGATTAGCCCTACCGCCCTACCGCACCTGTGAGATCTGCTGGAAATTGCATGGGACACCACCAGATTGGAAACCTAAAAGTCAAAGAGTTCAGCAAAAACGTGGAGTAGCACATGTAGTAGAATCCGATTTCAGCAAATCCACAGGGCTAAACCTGCTCCCCTAGCAGATTGAATTACTCCATGAACTCTTGAATCAGACAAAAATCACAACTGAGAAAGTCTCACATGACCTACAAACCTCTACTGTAACACTAATGCATAAAGGTAACTTGTGTCGATTATTATTATCAAAAGTCCCTAAGTCAAAATCTCTAAATTGTGGACACAAGTGCATCAGAAAACATGACTGGGTCTTTGAATGTATTTGAAAAATATGAGCGATGTAACCAAAAAATTAATGTTTGGGTCGCGAATGGAAAAGCGTCACCAGCTATTGGTCAAGGGAAAGTTCGCTTGCCAAAGTTGACTTTAAATACTATTACTATCTGTCAGTCAATTAACCAAGGACATGGACTGTATTGTGACGTTCTGTCCATCTCATTGTGAATTTCAGGACTGGTGTTTGGGGAAGATGATTGGCAGTGCTGAGGAGAAAGATGGACGTTACTACTACTCAAGAAAGAGTACTCCTACTGAATCCAAATCACTACATAGGATTACCCTTTCAGTTATGTCAAATTCTGATGTTATGTTTTGGCATTAATGCCTTGGTCATCCCAATTTCCCATATGTTAAAATCTTATATCCAAACCTTTCATCAATAAAGATCAGATTTCTTTATATTGTGAGCAATGTGTCACTGCAAAACAAAGCAAAAATACTTATCCCATATACTCATACATACCCTCAAAACCTTTCCAATTAATTCATAGTGATATTTGGGGTCCTGCTAGAGTTACTAGTCTAACCGGTACTTGATGGTTTATCAGTTTCATTGATGATCATACAAGGGTATGTTGGGTATATCTAATGAAAGACAAATCTGAAGCCTATTATTTCTTTAAACATTTCCACAAACTCATCCAAAATGTATTCGAGACCTCTATTCAAGTAGTGCGTATAGATAGTGGGAGAGTAATTTTCAACTGATTTTATTCAATATCTCAGTGGGAATGGGATCATTCACCAGAGCTCTTGTGCTTATACCCCGTAACAGAATGGGATAGCAGAGAGAAAGAATCGTCATCTTTTAGAGGTAGCCTGTTCTATGATGTTTACCAACTTTGTTCCAAATTCCTATTGGGGAGAAGCCATTCTAACTGCCTAATACTTGATAAATCGTCTTCTTTCAAAAACTCTTAAATTCCGAACCCCATTAGGTGTTCTTCTAGAATAATGTCCTCACGTTAAGCTCCTTAATTCTTTTCCTCCTAAAGTCTTTGGGTGTACTATTTTCGTACACAACAATCAACCCAATAGAAGCAAACTTGACCCACAAGCTATTGAATGTGTATTTGTTGGGTACTCTCCCACTCAAAAGGGTTATAATTGTTTCTCACCTTCTACAAACAAATTCTTTGTTTCGTATGCTGTCACTTTTTTCGAGAAACAACCATACTTCACCAATACCTCTCATATGAGGTAGACATCCAATGAAGAGATTTATAGGGACCCAAGCATATCACTTCTCATCTCACAAACCTTCCCACAAAAACCGCAAACACCTACCATTGAACTTGAAATTGTCCAGTCCAATTCAGTGGGAGAACCAATTCCTAAAAAACCAACCTTAGTGTATTCTTGAAGGCCTAAAGTTCCTAAACAAGGCCAATCATTGGACTAGGAACCTGCTCCTAGAGAGACTATGGTAAGTGAATTGGATGTGCCAATTGCATTACGAAAGGGGGTAAGATCATGTACTAAATATCCTATTTCAGATTATTTGACTTACTCAAAGTTATCTTCAAAGTTTAAAGCTTTTACTACTAAGCTTGACAGTGTAAGAATTCCAAGAAATGTACATGATGCTATTCCAAGAACCTAAGTGGAAGGAAGCTGTACTTGAAGAAATGAAAACTTTACTTGCTAATAAAACATGGGAGATTGCGGATCTACCCAAAGTGAAAAAGGTAGTTGGTAGCAAGTGGGTGTTCTCCGTGAAGTATAGGACAGATGGAGAGATTGAAAGGTATAAGGCTAGATTAGTGGCTCAAGGCTTTACACAAACTTATGGAATAGATTATGAGGCGATATTTGCTCCAGTTGCGAAGTTGAACACGATTAGAGTCTTTCTATCATTGGCTGCAAATTTAGATTGGGAACTCCATAAGCTCGACATTAAAAATGCCTTCCTAAATGGTACATTAGATGAGGAAATATATATGAGGATACCACCAGGTTTTGAAACCGAAGAAGGAAGGTGAAGAGATTGCAAATTGACAAAAATCCTTATATGGCCTCAAACAGTCTCCACGAGCATGGTTTAAGAGGTTCAGTGACACTTTTTGCAGGTTTGGATACAAACAGGGACAAGCTGATCACACAACATTTGTGAACTGTGAAAAAAATGGAAAGAAATCCATATTGATTGTGTATGTGGACGATATTATAATCACAGTCGATGACACTAGTGAGATCAATGATCTTAAACAAAAATTGAGGCTGGAATTAGGGTAAAAGACCTTGGAGCATTAAGACACTTTCTTGGAATGGAGATTGTTAGAAGTAAGGAATTCATATCTCAACGAAAATAAATTCTTGTTTTACTTGAAGAAATAGGATGATAGGTTGCAAACCTATGGGAACTCCATTGGAGAGACTGGAAATTCAAGAAAAATGAAGAAGATCCTCCTGTTGATAAAGGAAGATACCAAAGGTTAGTAGGAAAACTTATTTATTTGTCACTAACCAGACCAGATTTTGCTTATTCTGTGAGTATTGTTAGCCAATTTATGCACTCTCCAACTTACAGACATTTAGAGGCAGTCAACCATATTTTGAAATATCTCAAAGGCAGTCTAGGTAGAGGATTAATGTTTCGGAAAAATGAGAAAAGAATCATAGAAGGGTTCACGAATGCAGATTGGGCTGGTTGTATTGAAGACAGTAGGTCAACATTTGGTTATTGTATTAAACTATGGGCGGAATCTTGTCACATGGAGAAGCAAGAAGCAGTCCGTAGTAGCAAGAAGCAGTGCAAAAGCTGAGTTTAGGGCAATTGCATAAGGAATTTGTGAAGTTATTTGGTTAGAGAGGTTGATGACCTACATATCACCATTTCCTCTCCCACCAAAGTTTTCATTGATAGTAAAACAGCCATCAGTATAGTGAATCCAGTTCAATATGATCAAACAAAACATGTTAGAATTGACAGGAGCTTTATCAAATGTGAAATAGAAGAAGGGGGCATTGATCTATGCTATGTCCCTATTGAAGCACAGGAAGCCGATATCTTCACAAAGATCGTGCCTACGCCTAGATTCGAGACAATTCTAAGCAAGTTGGGAATGATAAATATCTATTCCTCAACTTGATAGGGAGTGTTGGATAATTATCTTAGATAAGTTTAGTTAGCTTAGGAGATTATATTCTAGGAGATAAAAGAGTTTATCTTCTAGTAGATAAGATAAGATATACTATAGATGGGATAAGTTAATATATACTAAAAATCCAGTAGTTTAGTAGTATTAGAATAGATTATACTTATGTATAAATTACATATAATCAGAGAAATAAAGTGGGTTTTCTTTTGATATTTTCTATATCCTCTTGTTTCATATTTGTTCATGGAAGCAGACATGGTTACTAAATTGGGGAAGAAAGATTCATTCCTTTGTGCAGCTTCCTTACTAAAAAAAAGATCTCAATCCCCTCCTTTCACTTCCCCTCTCCATTTACACCTTTATATTCATAAACTTTGGCTCTATACAGGTTATGATGTGCTTGAAATATCTGTAAATTAAATACACCACGTCTGACGCTTGACCTGATACTTGATGAAGGACTTCTTCAAGCTCTAGATGAGTCCGCAATGCTAATATATTATTCCCTTCCATTAGACATCTCTAAATCGACTTGTTTCCAGGAGTGCTTTTCTGTTGATACATTCTGACCAGTTGCTTTATATGTTAACTACATAGTGTTTTCCTGGTGGAACATTCAGGTCCAGGGACAGTTAAGTCTCCTTTGTAGTGGATTGCTGAGTTTTGGGCTGTCTCATTATGGTACATCTGAATTTGAATTGCTAGCTGAAGAGCTGTTAATGAGTGACTCCATCATCAAAGTAAGCTACATAGCATGTTATTTGTAAAATCTCCATTTACAAGTGCATAGCTGAAGGGTTTTGTGTGAGATTGCTTGTTGGGGAATGTTTAACTTACATGAACTGTCTATATATTTGGTATGTATTCTAGATGAAAATAACCCGAGAAGATCCACTGTTTCACTTTTTAATATTTAAACATTCACATACATCATATATATGTATGTATGTACATATGATATATTTTGTGTCTTTTTTTCTTAGTCAAAGTCTTTATGAAGCCTTATATTGTATATTTAGTCACAAGCATCTGGTGAGTACATCCTTATTCTTCTTGTATGGAATGTTTAGTTATCCGTTCCTTGGGTCAACCTTTAATCTTGCTTCTTTTCGAGTTGTGTAAAGCTTGTTACGTGGATTCTAACTGATATGCTTGCTTCACGTTCTCTTACATTGCATCTCAGGTCTATGGTGCATTACGCATGACTGTTAAAATATTCTTAATGTGGAATTCAAAAATGCTCATAGACGGTGGTGGGGATGCAACTGTTGCAACATCTTTACTTGAGGCTAGTAATCTAATTGTTCTAAAGGTACTTTTCTCAGTATCTCTTGTTTGCTTAAGATGTTGCTTTAAAACATTCGTGTAATATCTTATTTTTGCTTGAAGCAGGAGACGTCTGTCATACATTCTAATGCCAATCTTGGTGTACATGGACAAGGTCTCTTGAATTTGTCAGGACAAGGTGACTGGATTGAAGCTCAGCGTTTGGTTCTTTCTCTGTTTTACAGCATTAATGTAAGCTGCTATATTAGAATATACTTTTGTGACCTATAGTTTAAATTCTAGCTTCTGGAAGATGTGTCTTGCAAAATTGTGGCTCAATGTAGTTACAATGCTCAATGACTAATTTGTCATCTGTGCTACCGCCTGCTTAACTGATATGATGTGCGAAAATTGTACAGAATTAATACATTTCACATGTGGTTTAGTTTCGATTTTTTTTTTTGGTGGTGGCGCAGGTGTCTAGCACTAACTAATCACTTTAAAACTTCCGTGCCATTTTTATGTTAGGATCCAGTCCCTGTTTACGCTATTTGAAGACACTTAAAAGGGCACATAATTGACTATTTAGTCTTGATCTTCTTATCTGTCTGACCAGACCCCAGTTCAGTGTGATTACTTACTTTTTCTTACTTTGTATAGCAAGTATGATGTGATTACTGATTGAGGCTAGCTTTATGTTCAGTCATCTTGTATTTGTTGTTGGAAGACTCGTTGGCCTACTTATCTAACTCTTTTCATGGACCCTCATTAGCTTGCAGAAAAAATTTGTTTATGCCACTTACAGTGCTTAAGTTAATATTTTTGACAATCAATGACCCTAATAGTTAATTCCATCTGTCCTTAAGGTTGGACCTGGATCTATTTTGCGTGGCCCTTTGGAGAATGCAACTAGTGATGCTATGTGAGTTTTAATTTCTGTCTGATTATCACTTTCTTTTTCCTTTTTATTTTGTTTGATTCCTGTATTGTATTATTCCAGTACACCGAGGCTCCATTGTGAAAGTGAGTTTTGCCCTTTTGAACTACTTCATCCCCCTGAGGACTGCAATGTGAACTCATCTCTGTCTTTCACTCTTCAGGTGATGGTTGAACAGAGATCATCCTTTGCATGTTAATGAACTCAATTATTTGTGGTTTGCGTAACTGTTTTGGTTTGATTCAGATATGCCGAGTAGAGGATATCTCTGTGGAAGGACTTATACAAGGATCTGTTGTCCATTTCCACCGGGCTAGAACTATATCTGTCCTGTCTTCTGGAACAATAAGCGCATCTGGGATGGGTGTGTTCTTTTCCCTTTTATATCCTTTCTTTTTTTAATTGTCAGTTGCTATACAGGTTCTAATGAGTTTTATACTCCTTCCATTATACACAAGCACACACTGACATCCCCCACCAGACAAACACACAAACACAAACGCAGGATCTGTTGAATGTAATAATCGGGGATAAATTTCTGTCGAAGTTTTGTTTTAGATGACAATGGGATTATGACAAGGCTTTTTATGTGCAGGCTGCACAGGTGGTGTGGGCAGAGGTGATGTTTTAAGCAATGGTGTTAGTGGTGGTGCTGGCCATGGTGGTAAGGGGGGGCATGGGTATTACAATGGCAGTCTTGTTGAAGGGGGCATTTCTTATGGAAGCTCAGAGTTGCCTTGTGAACTTGGTAGTGGTAGTGGAGATAAAAATTTGTCTGGTGTGACTGCAGGTGGTGGAGTCATAGGTAATCAGTCTCTTACACCAACCAATAAAACATGCTTGCTCCTTATTTATATATCAACGGAAGAAAGTGTTGCTCATCAAACTCCTATAAACATAATGTTTTAAAGATTATTTATCATCCTGCCTTGAACTTAGTGACTAGTATTACCTTTCTGTATAATATGTGATGGGTACCTGTAGACCTTTTCAGTGACATCTGGGTACGCTTGTTTTGTCGTGGTTCAGTCATCTTCTTATAAGTTTTAAGAAACCACCTGCTCTGTGCTACTAAACTTGTATATATGCTATAGGTAATTTCTTCTCATTTTCGTTCTCTCCTATTTGAGTAGTGATGGGTTCGCGGGAGCATCCTTTGTCAAGTTTATCGGTTCAAGGCTCAGTACAAGCTGATGGGGAAAGTTTCAAAGAAAATGGGACGTTAAAAGAATTTTCTACTATGAATGATACCAATGGAAGTCCTGGGGGTGGTTCTGGTGGAACTGTACTTCTATTTTTGCGCACGCTAGACATTGTTGACACTGCTGATCTTTCAACTGGTGGGGGTTATGGTGGTCCAAATGGAGGCGGTGGAGGTGGTGGAAGAATTCATTTCCACTGGTCCGACATTCCTAGTGGAGATTTATACCAGCCTATTGCAACTGTGAATGGCAATCTTCATGCACGGTAAGAATTTTGTGTAATGTGTTTGATAATGCACCTTCATTTTCTCCCGATAGTTTGATAGGCTCTCCATTTCACCAGAGGATTATGATGATATACGAGTCTGTATATGCTGCTGAGGTTGCAACACTCTTAGGCAACCTTGTTATTTTGGGCTGTTGGACTGGGTCACTTTTTGGTCCTAGGTCACAAATAGAGAACTTGCTAATGGTTTTGATAGTTCTTGGCAACATTTATCTTTTGTGATAAGGATAAAGTTTATTCCAATGCTTTTGTTGACACACCTGAAGACGACATTAGGGAATGCATCATTTCGAGGTGCTAAAAACAGCTTCATAGTATTTTCTTTGCACATGCATTAGAAACCCAAGGAGCAGTTAAGTAGACTTGCTTCTCAGTTATTTCTTTTGAATACTTTATGAAATGATATATCTCCTGAATAATGAGTTGAAGTTTTAATTTGGCAATATGTTGAAAACTAATTGTCATAGCTGGATGCTTCTTCATCGTCCCTGACACTTATTACTTGCTGTTATGGTTCTCTGTGTCAATGATTTTTCTGATTTCTATTTGAAAATGTTGATTCATCCTATTTAAAAATCAATAGTCAATTTACTCTTCTTGAAATACTTTTCCTTTAGGTTTTCTCCTGATGAGAGTGAATCTTGTAGCTTATTGTAAATGTTTTCTGTTGACCCTAAACCTTGAGCCTTTTCTGATGTCTCAAAGATTGTTACAGTGGAGGTTTGGGCAGAGACATGGGTGGTTCTGGAGAAAATGGAACAGTGACTGGGAAAGCTTGCCCTAAAGGGCTTTATGGAATATTTTGCGAGGTATCATAAGACTGTTGACTTTGTTGCATTCCTAACACGTTTTATCTCTGTATTTTAAGTTGTTTTTGTGTCTCCTGTTGTTTCTTGCAAATATAAGACTTTGAACCTGCATGTGAATGAAGGAAAACTTATACCTTACCTGATTATTTCTTAGCATGTAAGATTTTTCACCCAAACACTGGGAATACTTGAGCCTGCAATGTGTTCAAGAAGAATGATTGCAACATAGCCTGATATTGATTATATTTTCACAAGGAACTTGTGTTATGAGAGATGATGCGATTTGCTTTCTCATAAATTTTAAACCAATTTATCATTGTTGTTGAAAATGTTTTTGGAAAGAGTTGACTAATTATCTGAAGAGATCATTGGAATTCAAAGTTGTTGGAGTATTTACCCTCTCGTACCTTTTGTGTTTCTTCAGGAATGTCCAGTTGGCACATTTAAGAATGTTACTGGATCCGATAGTTCTCTCTGCCGTTCTTGCCCCACCCATGAACTTCCCCATCGTGCTGATTATATTCCTGTTCGAGGTGCTGTCTAATACATATTTAGGTCTTGTCTGATCCTGAGACACAGTCTCAAGGACTTGTGAGAGACGTTAGTTCTGCTAATTCTTGATAGTTCTAAAAATATGTTCTCTTTGAAATTCTGGAATTTGGGGATGGACAGAAAATGGGTGATGGGTATAAACATGACAATAATACAGCCAATTTTTCATGGTTTTGTATAGATGGTTTTGTAACCCTAGTGAAATATCAATTCAATAAGATAACTATCTATCGTTGGCCATTTGACAGGTGGTGTTACTGAAACGCCTTGTCCGTATAGATGCATTTCAGAGAGATTTCACATGCCTAATTGTTATACAGCCCTTGAGGAGTTGATTTACACATTTGGTGGGCCATGGTTATTTGGTCTTCTTCTTGTTGGTCTTCTCATCCTGCTGGCCTTGGTGCTTAGTGTTGCTCGGATGAAATTTGTTGGGGTTGATGAATTACCTGGGCCAGCTCCAACTCACCATGGCTCTCAAATAGATCATTCATTCCCTTTCTTGGAGTCACTTAATGAGGTTGTTTTCAGTATTTTGTAGTGTTTCAGAAATGCTGGAATTCCAACCCCCATCTTTGAAGCCTTTCTGTTCTCTTGTTTTTCATTTTCTTCTTCGTTTTATATCTTGATTCATATGCCTCTTTATTCTTTTTATCTAAAAAAATGTTCAATTTGGATATGACTCTACCCATTCAGATTGACATGGTTTACTCATTTTTAGGTTCTGGAAACAAATAGGGCTGAGGAATCTCAGAGCCATGTGCATCGTATGTACTTTATGGGCCCAAACACTTTTAGTGAACCCTGGCATCTTCCACACACACCCCCAGAACAAATAAAAGAGATTGTGTAAGCATATCTTTTTCTTTGGTCAACTAGTTTTTTTGTACTAATTGAACTTCACCTGCGCCCTGCAGGAAAGATTATGATATTTTCTTACTTTCATTGTTAATGCTTTTGCCTCATTTGACATGCAGATATGAGGGGGCTTTCAATGCATTTGTGGATGAGATTAATGCTCTAGCTGCTTATCAATGGTGGGAAGGTGCCATATTCAGCATTCTTTGCATTCTAGCATATCCACTTGCATGGTCATGGCAGCAATGGCGCCGAAAAATTAAATTGCAAAGACTCCGTGAATTTGTTCGGTCAGAGTATGATCATGCTTGCCTTCGCTCTTGTCGTTCACGTGCTCTTTATGAAGGGCTTAAGGTTTGTATGCCCAAAAACATTTGTCCTTTCCTTTAATCAGTGTTGGACCTAGGCTGTATCTTGTCTGATTGTCAAATACAACATACTTGAACATGCTGTAGGTGAATTTTTTACGGGTCAATTTATTTTCTTTTCCTTCTTTAAAAATGTCATTCCTCTCTGCACCACCAATTGTTTTCAAAAAAACGAGTTGCTGCTGGATGCTGTTTCTTAGTAGTCTATAATCGTAAAATCATAGAAACTGAAAACCATAATTTGCCAATATGGAGCAGTATCTTAGTTCCTAGGGTTATTGCTTTCAATGAGCTTTAACAGTTGATTTAACAATAACTGAACATGTGGACTACACTACTTAAATTTTCTTGTTTTAGTGATGCTATTTTTCTGGATATTGATATCTTTGTTTGAATAAATTATTTGTCCAAGATTTGTTGCTTATGTTATTTAACTTGTTGCAAATATTTGCATTTTAAAAGTTGTTGTCAGTGTTATACTCTGATTAATCTCCGTGATAATTACACTATGAAACCCGTCCTTAAAGTCCAAGACAGTGATCTAGCTGCTGTACATTCTTATCCTGATGGTATAGACTGTCTATAATCTAGCAAAGGAGAATATTTGCTGTATATTCTCATCATTAATTATTAGATCCTTACCCTCTTTTATTATATAGGTAGCTGCCTCTTCTGATCTAATGCTTGCATATTTGGACTTCTTTCTTGGTGGAGACGAAAAGAGGACTGACCTTCCTTCTCGACTGCATCAAAGATTTCCAATTTCTATAGTTTTTGGAGGTGATGGAAGTTATATGGCTCCTTTCTCAGTCCAAAGTGACAATATTCTCACTAGCCTAATGAGTCAGGTTTGTTTTTTCAATCCCCTAGCATAAAGGCTTACACTCGTAATGTCTGGTTCAGTAATATGGGGTTTGACTAAACTGATACCTTCTATATGTTAGCTGTGTATAGTATCTATTGTTCTTCTGGTTTTGCAGATGGTCCCTCCTACGACCTGGTACCGTACGGTGGCTGGTTTGAATGCACAACTCCGTTTAGTTTGTCGTGGTCGACTTAGGGTGACATTTCGACCTGTCCTTAGATGGCTTGAAACTCACGCCAATACTGCTTTAAAGGTGCATGGAGTACATGCTGATCTTGCATGGGTTCAGGCTACAGCTTGTGGTTATTACCAGTATGGACTCTTGGTATATGCTATCATAGAAGAAAATGAACTTACCTCAGCTGATAATGTTGATGGTGCAAAACGAAATGAACAGCATTCATGGTAATTATTTATCATATAATACAAGTTTAGTTGCAGTTAATCTTGTGAAGCTCCTTAATGAATTGTTAGTTAGGGTATGCTGAGCTGTCCTAATCTCAGGATCATTGTATGTTCTTGAAATGATCATTCAACGAAGAGTGTCTAATTATTTTAAGTCTTCAGATAATAGTTAAGGTTTCCATTTGTATAATTACTAGTTCTTGTATAGATAAGAGAAGCAAGGATGGTGCAAATATAGGGAGAAACTGTAGCCTATGCACCACGTAGGTAACTGTCTTGACATACATATAGGCATTTATTGTAAGAAGTGGTACTAATTGCATTCCCTTATTGATGAAGATTATGAAATTGAGTACGGAAATATTAAGTGTCCAACATAGCAATATCTTATGTATCTAATAATACAGTAGTTTAGATATTACTTAGGAATAATGTACTTTCTTATTATAAAATACTGTACTGCGTTAAGTAGATGTGCAACCTAATAAATAATACATCTCAAAACCTTTGTGGTCTTTATGTGGGGAAATGTAGGTGCATGAATCATGATAAATCTATGTGTAAATTCCTTCTTTCCTTCTCTTTATTTTTCAATTTCACGTAGTGTTAAGAGTTAAGTTCTGATTCTGAGGGCAAAATACACTTGTTTCTTCTGTTTCAGAGCCATTCTTCTTAAGACCCTCTGTTATGTCTTCTTTTTTGGCAGTCCAATTGAGAGTGTTGTTATCATTCTTTTGTCCTCCCTTTTGGTAGCCCATTCAGAGCGTGGTTACCTTCTGCTTTCTTCCATTTTGACAACCCATTGAGAATGGTGTTACCCTTCTTCTGCCTTTCCTTCTGACAGCTCATTCATAGCATCAGTACCTTCTTCTGTCTTTTCTTTTGACAACTTAAAGTGCTATTGTTTATATTCCATCTTTTCTTCCAGCAGCCCTCGAGAGCACCACTATCTCTATCTTTTCCTCTCTATGACTTTAGGGTTTTCCAAACAAAAGAAATGTTGGTAAGAAGGAAGAAAAATATTTGAGCAAATAAAAAGAATAGCCTGAACAAAATAATATATATTTTTATTCACAAAATTCTCCATTCTCAGGATTTGAACTTCTTATGCAAACTGGAAAAAGGTAGCGTTACTTACCATTTTGAGGAGCGTTGAAGATCATGAAGGTTTAGGATTTAGTGTGGGAATATTATGAATCTTATATAGGAATGTTTTATGTATCCAATAATAAAGTATTTAGATATTGTTTAGGGATATTGTATTTTCTATTATGGAATATTGTATTGCCATACTATGATAAGTATATGCGGAACCCTAATAAATAATGCACATCAAAACTCTCCGTGGTCTTTGCGTCTGGACATAGGCTAAGCCAAAGCACGTTAAAATAATGTGTAAGTTGCTTCTTTTCTTCTGTTTATTTTTTAATTTCATATCTGTGATGACATTTCTCAGGTTATTAGTAATTGCAACATGTGTGTGATTATGTATATTTTAAGTTATACATGCTAATAGTGCTCTGCTTGTTCAAATGTAATTGTTGTGATTGTGTGGTCTGATTGCCTAGAATATATGTGCATCCACATTGAATAATGGGCTGTTAATTTTGGCAACTGATGACCAGCTACTTAAAGCTAGACCTTTGCTTTGGTTTAGGTTTAACTTGGGTTTCTGTAACATTTCGGTCGACAGTGTGAAGAGCATACACAGAGAAATTCCATCCGGTCATTCAAAAGAAAATAGTCTCACAAGTAGAGCCCAGAGGACGAAGGAGAGCTTTTCAAGATGGAAAAAGAGTGCTGGAGGAATTATAGATCCCAACAGCATACAAACGATTGAAGAAAAGAGAGGTTTATTTTATCCTCTCTCTTTCTTGTTGCATAATACGAAGCCTGTTGGCCACCAGGTTATCATCCTTGTAAATATATTCGTTTCCTCTCTTTCCGCATTCTTGTGATGATATTTGCTTGTACCAATTTTGCTGATTGTCTATCATCTTACGTGCAGGATCTTGTTGGTTTGGTCATCTCCATACTTCTTTTAGGGGATTTTAGCTTAGTGTTACTTACTTTCCTACAATTGTACTCATTCTCATTGGTTGATGTCTTTCTAGCTTTGTTTATTTTACCTCTTGGCATTCTGTTGCCATTTCCTGCTGGAATCAATGCCTTGTTCAGTCATGGACCTAGGCGTTCTGCAGGTCTTGCACGCATCTATGCCCTGTGGAACATCACATCCTTGATTAATGTCGTAAGTTGCTGCTTTAATCTGTTTAGATATCCCACTTAACCTTTAACGAAGCAATCTGTTTGTAGTATTTTCCGGATCGTTAGTTGAATAATTTGATTTTCCTCATTTTTGACAGTCAATTTACTTTGTAACCTTACCTTTTTCGACTTCTGCCAGATTGTTGCGTTCCTTTGTGGTTATGTGCATTATGGCAGTCAGTCATCCACAAAGGTTCCCTTCCAGCCATGGAATATTAGCATGTGAGTTTACCCTTGCGGATTTTACAAGCTTAAACTAGATCGGAAAAGTTTGGGGTAACAGCTGCTGACATGGTTGCTTGCTTTTTTTTTTTTTTTTCTTGTTTCTTTGGGGACTCTGCGGGATGCTGTGATGCAGGGATGAAAGTGAATGGTGGATTTTTCCGGCTGGACTTGTACTATGTAAAATTCTGCAGTCTCAGCTTGTGAATTGGCATGTCGCGAATTTGGAGATACAAGACCGCTCACTGTATAGCAATGATTTGGAGATGTTTTGGCAATCGTGATAAATGACAACACATTGATGAGGATTCTTTTTAATTTTTTGGTATGCTACGCACTAGGATACTAGGAAAATGTTTGGTGGAGGGAGAAGTAAAACTAGAAATAGGAACACAGAAGAAAAACTAGAAATAGTATTCCCAATGTTAATATCACTAGATCCATGCAGAGAAGTTAAGATCGTGTATTTTTCTGTACAAAAAGATGTGTGATAACTAAATATAAAGTATTACTTTCAATTGTTAAAACTCAGACGAGTAACTAGATCAATAGGGATGATGAATTTCCTTTGAGGTATATATATATAAGAAGATTACAACTCATTGACTCTTTAAAGAATCATTTCATGGGATAGAGCATATAACTAAGAAGTTTTTCGTTCGACCAAAACGAAGCATATAGAAAGTGTTGGAATATTAAACGTGTAAAAGTTAAAAAAGAAATACTAAAATAATTACCATTGTTTTAGAAGCTATGAGATTTAAGATCTTAAATTTTTGATCAGGGTTCAATCAATTCTTTGGGTGAGCAGGTCAGTAAGCAGTTAAAATGTTTTTCAACTTGTCCCAGAATGGGCATTACGGCAAGGAAGAAGAAAAGAAAAGTAGAATAGTAACAAATGGTACCTACACAGGTTGAGATCTAATACAATTTAGTAGTACGCAATCCACAAAAAGCAACTAAAAGATTCATTTCTGAATAGGGCGAAACAAAAGTAATGCCAACAAATATAAAAATTGGTATTATTGTAATTACACTGCCTAACTTGTCGGGTACACTACTAATAATGCCATGGATTGCTAAGAAATATCATTCCGACACAATATGAGCCGGGTGGCAATGGATTATCGGGTTCAGATCTTCTGTCCCACTTAACATGTACCTATTCTGTGCCACTGAAAAACGTCGACGTTTTCTTTAGCTTTAACCAACGTCTGCTGCAACTTTTTTTCACCCAAGCCGAGCCGAGCCATGCCTCATCTTTTTCACTTTTTTTCCCGCCTTTCTCTGTGAATTTACGGTGTGTTTTTACTTGGGTTACAAAGAAAACAGAGCTGACGCCTACACTTTCCTCGAATTCAACACACAAGGCGAATCTGAGTTTGACTATCCCGAATTCCGCTCGCCGGTTGCATGGCCGACTCCTTCCGACTCCCTCGCACCGGCCTCTTCGGCGTCCGTCACAGACCCGACCACTTCGGACCACCGAGCAGCGGCGTCGTCCTCCGATCATCACTCTGAATCTCCGGTCGCGTCTCCGGTGTCGTCGTCGAAGGCCGCGCGCGGAAGCAACAGTCACGGTGTGGTTGATGGGATCGTGGCTGGAATGGGAGGTTTGAATTTCGAGGAGACTGGGGACGATGACGTTTATGAGTTCGGGAAAGGAGATTTTACGGAGCATGCTTGTCGATACTGTGGAGTTTCGAACCCGGCGTGCGTTGTGAGATGTAATGTTCCGTCTTGTAGGAAATGGTTTTGTAACTCCAGAGGGAATACTTCGGGTTCGCATATCGTCAATCACTTGGTGAGTGTGGTAACTGATTTTAATGTGCTAGAGGGAATATGACTGTCGATTAATTTGTTTTTAACGAGGTAGGGTATTTTTCTTATTATGGACGTAACTGAAATTGGAGTGGTTAGATTGATACGATTGTGATTTTTGATTGATTGGAAGGCATGAGGCAAAAATTTGTTAGGAACGCAAATGCAAGATATGGGAGTGAAATTGATTCCAGAAAGATACAATTTGTAGGAAATTAAGGACACTGTCTGTAATTCTTTCTATATTTTGGTTAACCTGTTTTCTATTTTTATTGGAAGAACAGTCAAGTACTTAATTGTTATGGAATTGTAATTTTAATTTTAGATGTTTCGGGATTGATAACTGTTGGTTATAATTTTGGAAGTCTATATACAAAGGTTGTGTTGATATATTGGAGAGGGAGTACTAGGAAAGCAACTGCTTGTATGGACAAGGTCAGTTATTAAGGCTGCAAAATTTGTGAGAGGGGAGTTGACGAACATGAAGTGTAAAATATGGAGTTTTTCCTTTCTGACAAGCCCTTTGGTGAAAGTTTTCTCTTTATGGGATATGCACAGATTCTGGAAATCTTTGCTTAAAATTTTACAGTAGAGAGTAAAGTTGACTTCATAAATTTTGGGAAGCTTTCCTACATTTTCAAGTGAACTAAGTGCTCTTAGCTTCATTTTGTGTAGGCTTTTGTTCCAAACTTGTGAGGTGAATTATTAGATGATGTCTGTTGTTGTTGAATGACAAAAGTTTATCTTTGTTGCTTTTTGCTAGCGATTAACTCATTATTGGTAGCAAGTTCCTTTTCCCCTTTTGTATGCCATATTTTAGGGTAGGTGTATAATCTCCCATCATGTGGCAGGTCATCCAATCATTATATGAATTAATAAATGTTTGTTTCATAATATATAAATAGCATGGCTGATTATTCAGGGCAAATTTATAGGTGAATGAGATAGGTATTGTTTCTTTCCAACTTTTGGTTGACGCCAGAAGATGATGTTGATTACTAATTTTTGTATTTGTTGCTTGTAGATAACCTCATAAGTGACTAAATCTATTTGGTTTGAAGTTTTGTGTCTCCTAATGTGTTAGTTGTCCTTTTTTAAAGTAAATTTTGTATCAAGCTAGCCATAGCTAGCGTCAGATTGTTGGAATCATAAAACTGATTTTGTATTAAGCTAGCCATAGCTAGTGTCGATATCTTAGAATCATAAAACAGATTTCGTGGCCCAATCCAGTATATATGGTAGTTAATTGTGTTTCTAAATGAGTTTCCATTACCGGATCCTCTTGTAGGTTCGAGCAAAACACAAAGAAGTCTGTCTGCATAAGGATAGTCCGCTTGGAGAAACTATACTGGAATGTTACAACTGTGGATGTCGAAATGTGTTCCTTCTTGGATTTATATCAGCCAAGACCGAGAGTGTGGTTGTTCTTCTTTGCAGAGAGCCTTGCTTGAATGTCAATGCATTGAAAGACATGAACTGGGACCTTAGCCAGTGGTGCCCCCTGATTGATGATAGGTGTTTTCTACAGTGGCTTGTTAAGGTTGGCAGTGAAGTTATAGAGTTCATTTCACATCATCTAATGGGTCTAACACTTTCTGTTGCAGTATCAAAATGTGTTTGCTCCGCTTATTAAGCTTGAAGCAGATTATGATAAAGTACGTACTAGTTCTGTGTGCCTTTTTTTAAACCATAGAGATTTGGGGCATTTCTTTATGATACTTTTTATATTTTGACACTCCATTCTCTTTTGTAGAGCCTAACTTAGCCAACTTTGTTTCTTTGACATTTTATCATTTATTTCCTCTAGATGATGAAAGAATCACAAAGCAAGGACAATGTGACTGTTCGTTGGGATATTGGTCTTAACAAAAAGCGCATTGCATATTTTGTATTCCCAAAGGTGCCTTATTGTGATGCTTTTACCACTTTGCTTATTCAGTCTTGAATTATTTTCTTGCTTCAAATAGATTTAATCACAAAAACTGAGCTGATTTATCTGATGTCTAGGAGGACAATGAGTTACGTCTTGTACCTGGTGATGAGCTGCGATTGC
Source organism: Erythroxylum williamsii (assembly GCA_027564335.1). NCBI lineage: Eukaryota > Viridiplantae > Streptophyta > Magnoliopsida > Malpighiales > Erythroxylaceae > Erythroxylum > Erythroxylum williamsii. The sequence continues at coordinate 32,546,192 of JANITW010000001.1, read as the reverse complement.
GGTATTCAGGGGATGCAGCTCATCCAGCATGGCAATCAGTTGGGCACGTGGTATTCATCTCTATACTTTGATGATCTTTTCATTTTGAACAAAATGATTAGTGGTTGCTTGTGGATAAATTTTGTGCTTTGTACTTGTTCTTTCATTGTCTAGAGATCACCATCGCATTAGTCAGTAATTTGAATGGTATATTGAGTAGAGGAAATGTTATTTCAGATCAAGCTAACTGCACAAGAGGAGGTTGCACTTGAGCTTCGGGCTAGTCAGGTAACACGAACTTGCTTTGTCTTCTGTAATTTCTTGATATTTAGGGCTAACAGTTGCTTTATCCCCAGGGAGTTCCTGTTGATGTGAATCATGGTTTTAGTGTCGATTTTGTGTGGAAAAGTACAAGTTTTGATCGAATGCAGGGTGCAATGAAAACTTTTGCTGTGGATGAGACAAGTGTGAGCGGGTAGGTTGACTTGCAATCATATTTGGGCCTGTAACATCTGAATGAGACTTGTTGAGCATAGAACCATTTAAAGTTTGTCAATTTAAGATGGAATTTAGGGGACTATGTGAATAGTAGCTTCTGCTTCTCAGTATTTCCCATTTTATAGTTGCTACTTTTTGCAAGGGTAATTGCCTTATTAATTGGTTTTAGGACCTTTTTGACTTCCTCAGTCTTATTTGTATTCATATGTATAGTTAACTCCACCTGTGGTGGATGTAATGTTATAATTTTTACTTACAATGTTTTGTTATGTGGCAGGTACATATATCACCATTTGTTGGGCCACGAAGTGGAGGTTCAAATGATTCGTAACACACTGCCTCGCCGGTTTGGTGCACCTGGTCTTCCGGAGCTGAATGCATCTCAAGTACTCTTTCATAAATTCCTCCCAGTTGGTTGTTTTCGCACTTTTATAGCCAGAACAGACTGTACTGATATTTCATTTGGGTGAAACTACTTTAAAGTCATGGTTGGATGGCTTTAGAATGCTCAAAATTGTAAATGTTTTGAACTGATATTTTTACAAGGCTAGAAAATTCCTTGGTAATCGTTCCTCAGCAAACAGATCCAAGTTTTCTCTTGTTATCTGTCAATGAACTTGAAATTTGAACTTTTACTGTGCTCAATCATTTAGTAATTTTGTGGTTTAGGTAGATTTTGTGCTCAAGTTTTTATATTCTTATAATCCATTTCCCTATAGATAGGATTAGAACCATACCTTTGAGTAGCCAAATGATTGTTGTGTTTACTCATTTTGTGTTGCTAATGTTAAGTATCAAGTTCCGCACTCATCTGATGTGATGATGTTCAAAGTCAATCTTTTTCTTATGACAGGTTTTTGCTGTGAAGAATGTCCTTCAGAGGCCTATAAACTTGATTCAAGGTCCACCTGGAACAGGAAAAACTGTCACTTCTGCAGCCATTGTATATCACATGGCGAAACAGGGCCAGGGCCAGGTAACTTCTTTGAAATTTAATTTCCGTTTTCAGCATTTGTCAAAAATTAATGGTACATAGAATCTTGTATTAGGTATTGGTATGTGCCCCAAGCAATGTGGCTGTAGATCAGCTTGCTGAAAAGATAAGTGCCACTGGATTAAAGGTATAGAGCCTGTCCCTACCTACAGTTGCATCGACTTAATATTTTTCTATTTCTATATGGCAATCATTTGTTCCTCTCTAGTATGGCTTGGAAGCAACTTTAATGCATGTTATGATGTAAGAATATGAAGAAACATTAACTGTAACATGGAAAAATTGTAACTTATTAGTGAGCTTGTTGCTAGAAGATTTTTTTTTTCAATTCGTTCAATGACCTTTCCTAAACTGCAAGTTACACCTATTAAAGATGTGCTCTGTCGAAGGCAGCTTTTAGAGCTGGTCTAATTGCAGTAAAATATAATGTTGTTTTTCTTTTTTACACAAAAATAAAGAACAGACTTTGTAGCCTGATTCTCGTAATCCACTGTTAGTAATTTATTTGACATCGCTTTTGGCTTATGATGTCTCCTTTTATGGTGTCATCAAATTTATGTGTCTTGGTGGAGGAAGTATAAATAGGAATTCTGTTCCTAGTTCAATGTATGCTAAATGATTTCTAAGTTGTTAGATTTCTTTCTTTTCAATTAGTAAATTTGAGTCTCCTGAGTTTCCTTAATTTTGCTCAAACTCAGGTGGTTAGGCTATGTGCAAAATCAAGGGAAGCTGTGAGTTCTCCTGTTGAGCATCTTACCCTTCACTATCAGGTTTGTCAATTTGTAGGCTTAAACTATTCACTTTTATACTCAACTTCCTCCCTTTATGGTTAATGAAATTTGTGTTTTTGCAGGTTAGACATCTAGACACGTCAGAGAAGAGTGAACTTCACAAGTTGCAACAATTGAAAGATGAGCAAGGTTTCGTGTTACTTGTTCAGTTGAGATTTAAACAGTTTTGTTGGGACTTGATGTGCAACTTTATCACAATTTTGTTGTTGATTTATGAGATTGATAAGCTATTTTTATTGATAAGCTATTTTTATATGTTGCTTTTGAAGTGGAATTCATGGAGTCATTCTAATATTATTTTTTCCCCCTTTCTGTTGTTTGTTCCCTCTGCAAACCCAATTGGAAAAATGGAATACTATATGAACAGGAGAACTGTCAAGTAGTGATGAGAAGAAGTATAAAGCTTTGAAGCGTGCAACAGAAAGGGAAATTTCCCAGAGTGCTGATGTCATTTGTTGCACTTGTGTTGGTGCTGGAGATCCTCGATTAGCAAATTTTAGATTCCGTCAGGTTGAATGCATGTAATTTGGTATTTGACTATATTTAAAGCTTTTGAAGGCCTCTCATACTTTGTTCTGTTTAGGTACTTATTGATGAGTCTACTCAGGCAACAGAACCTGAGTGTCTCATTCCATTAGTTCTTGGGGCGAAACAGGTACTTGAGATGGCATCTGGATTTGTGTTAGCCTGATCTACTGTAAATTCTTTTGTGTTCTAACAGAACCTTCTTTACTAGGTTGTTCTTGTTGGTGATCATTGCCAGCTTGGCCCAGTGATAATGTGCAAGAAAGCAGCTCGTGCTGGACTGGCTCAGTCTCTCTTTGAACGCCTTGTTCTACTTGGTGTGAAACCAATTAGATTGCAGGTAATTGTCTTATTTCACATCTGTCTGTGTGGATATGCTCATCCATTGTCTGCATGAATACATAAATTGTGGTGTGTTCTTATTCTTCTAGAATGAATTAATAATTGCTGTGATATCATCCATACTTAGATGGGTATATTGGCATTGTGTTTGCATTTACAAAAAAAAAAAGAGCCTGTTGTACATGGGAGGTTAATGCAATTGTGGAGTGGAGATTGTCTAATGTTTTAGACGTGAACAAGTTCGAGAAGTTAATATTATTTCTTCATTTGAAAGTATTGAAGAATCTGGCGCATCAATTCACACTGAAATATCTTGAACATCTGGGCATTTGTTGTAGATGCCTAACATGTTAACATCTTAATGACCTTTACAAAAATAGGTCCTATTTCCAATTGAACTTGATGTTCTCTTTAGGAATTTGTTTAAAGCTTTGAGCATGGGTATTTAAATTTCTCCAGATTTTGAAATGCCAAGACATGCATCTTGGATAGTATGATTTTTCTGTTTGCTGCTTCGTATATATTTTTGAATGCTGTCATGTGTATGACTTGCACCCAAACTGTACCTAGAAGTTTCTGTATTATAGTTAGAAGTGACAATTATGGAACTAGTATCTCTGAATTGATTCCTCATGCAAATTCTTTATCCTTTTCTGTATATTGCCAAGCCAAGACACGCATTTTCAATAGTATGACTTGCCTGTCCACTGCATCATGCATGTTTGATGTTGTTATCTGTATCCTTTGCACAAAAATTTTCTGCACATAATTATGTAATTGATGTCTCTAAATTGATTCCTTGTGCTAATTCTTTCTATTTTTTTCTATAAATTAGTCCAAGGCTTGCTTTTGAAATCCTGGGATTGAAAACTTTATTATCAAGTGTATCTATCTTTGATTGCTCTAATTAATGATTGTTTAGTTTGACCTTCTTTTATTGGTGGCTCTTGCTGAACTCAACTTTTTAAACTTTCACTTACCTTCACAAAGCTTTCTTCTGAGATTAATAATTTGAGTCATCACAAAAGTCATACGGTTCATATATGCGATTATCATTTCATTCTTTTTCTTGGTGATATGTGCTGATGCTCAAAGTAGTTCTGATTGCTTTGCCTTGTTTCATATTTTTGTGAGGCAAGCAGCAAGAATTTGTGAATTAGAAGTTTATTGTCTTTTAATGAAATATAATTCCTATTGGAAGTATCAAGAATGCTGATATAACTTGTTCTATTCTGACAAATATAGGTTCAATATCGAATGCATCCAGCACTTTCAGAATTTCCTTCTAACAGCTTTTATGAGGGGACCTTGCAAAATGGTGTGACTGTCAATGAGAGGCAACTGACAGGCATTGATTTTCCTTGGCCTGTGCCTAATCGTCCCATGTTTTTCTATGTCCAGGTATTAAAACATCCATTACGTTCTTCCATGATTTTGCATGGACGTCCATCTGAATAAACCATTCACCTGTTCTACTATAATTTTCCTGTGCCAGTTTTTCTAACTACATAACTTTTCTTTAGATGGGACAAGAAGAGATAAGTGCTAGTGGCACATCCTACTTAAATCGAACTGAGGCTGCAAATGTTGAAAAGATTGTAACTACTTTCTTGAGGAGTGGTGTAGTCCCTAGTCAGGTATGTTTTCAAAATCTTTCTATGGTCCAATTTCATTTGGATTCACTATATGTTAATTAGAGCCATTGTGTTGTAGATTGGGGTGATAACTCCATATGAGGGTCAGAGAGCATATATTGTGAATTATATGTCTAGAAATGGTGCTCTCCGGCAGCAACTGTACAAGGAAATTGAGGTAATTGATTGCTTTCAATTCAGATGTATACCCTTTTTGATATTTGATATCAGTTCCTATGTTTTGATTTGTTCTGACTTGGATCTCATGGTATTAAGCAAGGGAATTAACCTCTTCCATTAACAAACAAGAAGACTAATACAGTCTCTTTATGTACATGATAATACAGTCTCTTTATGTACATGATAATGTGGAAACCTCATTCAAGAGGATGGTTGTTCATATGGTTTGGAGTTTACTTTAGATCTTTAATTGTAACTGATATTTTCATTGTGATCTTTCAGGTTGCAAGTGTTGATTCCTTTCAGGGAAGGGAAAAGGACTACATTATCTTGTCTTGTGTTCGGAGTAACGAGCATCAGGTTGGTGCCCAAGTTTTGTTATCTTTCTCTGTTCAGGGTTTTAAATTGCAGCCATGTTCTTACTGCAATAGGCTGCAACTGCAGTGTGATCCTATTCACATTTGCAGCTACATATTGTGATTGCAATACCATTATGTTGTGGTTGACTGGGGGTGTAAACTGCAATATCATGGTTGTGGGCCATGTTGTTACTGCAATAGGCTGCAATTGAGTGTAAATGATATTCACATCTGCAGCAGCATAATGCAGCCGCAATATTGTTGTGTTCCAGCTGGTTGCCTTTTGTGTAAGAGTCCACAACTGTTTGGTTATGGTGGAAGACAAAGTAAAACCATCATTCACTAACTGGAGAAGAAACTTGTAAGACGGACAGAAGCACAGAAGGGTGAATAGTACAGGCCCTTTTTGTAACACTAGAAACCAAATAACAGTTAAGAAAACTGAGGAGAAATCAAAGCCACCATCAGAACAACTAATATGATTACAGAAATCCCAATAACAGAAGGCAACAAGAACTGAAGCTTGAAATCCAATAATTTTAATACCTTCAATCCTGAATTAAATTATCCTAAGAAGCAAAATGCCATTAAAAAATACAGCAATCTAAAGGGAAGTGAAGCAAAGAAAAGTTATGAACCCTTTGATTTGGCCAATAGCTATGTAAGAGCACTTTGCTTTTCAAACATCATTTTTCAACTGAAAAATCCAAAACTCTCCCCATTTCTTGTGATATTATAAACGTGATAGCATAGATTGCTTGTTAAATATTTGTACAAAGCACTTATCTAAGGACACTTTTGAGTGTTTCTATATTTCAGATGTGCATGGTATTGTTGCAGTTATTTTTTAGTCATGGAATAAACATTGATTTTCTTTGTTTTCGAATTTGCTACAAAATTATTAGAAGATAAATTTCAATCTGATTCTTTGCTATCTGATTCGCTAAGGTTTGCCCTTGTGAAGTATAGTATTTAAAATAACATTTTAATATTCAAGTGCTGAACTCTTCTCCAGGGAATTGGATTTCTTAATGATCCTCGGAGGCTAAATGTTGCGTTAACACGTGCTCGATATGGTATTGTCATCCTGGGCAACCCTAAAGTTCTCAGCAAGCAGCTTCTGTGGAATAGCTTATTGACACATTACAAGGTAAGTGTCCACCAGATGGCTTCATGTTCAGCTTTCATCTAACAATTTAACATGGCTTAAAAGTGATAAAGTTCAGAATGCGAGTGCTTATGGGGAATTTGGTGTTCATATCACTCTTTCCTCACTAAATGTTAACTGCTTCACATGTTTCTCATAAATATGATTTCAGGAACATGAGTGCTTGGTTGAAGGACCTCTAAATAACTTGAAGCAAAGTATGGTTCAATTTCAAAAGCCAAAAAAGGTAGGTTGACCGTATATAGTTTGGTAGTTAGTCATTTATCTGTTCCATTATTATCATTTTATCTTCAAAATTTTAGTCCAAATAAATTAGTTGTTAGAGATAAATGTACTGTGGTGTCATTGCTACCCTTGTTCTTTAGCAGATTTATAATGATAGAAGGCTTTTCTTTGGAGGTGGATCTGGAATTTTAGCTAATGACAGTTTTGGTGTGGTTTCAACATCTAGTCCAGGGGCAAGAGGCAGCCGTTCCAGGGGTATGCCACATTTCACTTTCTGATACAAGTTGCACGTCTTCTACTGACATTCTTTAAATTCAGCTTTGCACCTTTTGTAAACCTGTTACGGTTATATTGATATGTTTGTAGTCAGGCATGATTTATAATGCTTCTGATTACAGGTTCTTATGTGCTGCCAGGCCCGCCTAATGGTACCCAAAAGCCTGGTGTGCATCCTGCTGGGTTTCCTGTGCCTCGGGTCCCCATTCCACCATTTCATGGTGGTCCAACTTCACAACCCTATGCTATTCCAACCCGTGGAGCTGTGCATGGACCAGTAGGAGCTGTCCCGCATGTCCCTCCTCCTGGAAGTCGAGGTTTTGGTGCTGGCCGTGGTAGTACTGGTGGTCCTATAGGTAGCCATCTCCCTCACCAACAAGGGTCACAGCAAGCCATTGGAAACATGGGATCTAGCTACAACTTTCCCACCCTGGAGAATCCTAACAGTCAGCCATCTGTGGGTGGACCATTATCTCAACCTAGTTATGTTAATAATGTAATGACTACTGCAGTTCTTTATTCTCTCTCTTTCAATGGAATTGTTCTTCATTGCTTTCTATGAAATTGGCAATCTCTATCTTGTTGACCTGGATAATTTCTTTGTGGCTAATGTAGATGGCTGTTCAAGGATCAAGCCAAACATTTCGTGATGGATTTTCCATGGGAGGCATGTCTCAGGTTTGTCATTTTCTTTTTCAACTCATGTTTGCTGAGTGTTCTCTTCATATAGAATTTTCTGATTTGCCTGATAATGGTCTTTAATCAGGACTTCTTGGGTGATGACTTCAAAAGCCAGGGATCTCATGTTCCTTACAATTTTGCTGACTTCTCAACTCAGGTATATGCTATAATTGTCCTGTTTCTTTTGTGGCGATCTTTTATTTATCTGGTCCGTGTTACAGACTACAGGGATTATTCAGGTCTAAGTTTTTAATTGTAGATAGATATAACACTAAGCTAGCTTTGTTCAGAAACATTGAGTTTATCCAGGTGTTGTAACAAAGTAAAACATTCAAATAAATAAGGATCCCAAAAAGTAAGTGCCAATGAATTAGTCTTTCAAGTTTAATCTGTGCAACCTCTATGGCTGAAAAGTCACTATGCCATTGCATTTACAGCAATCTGCAACTTTAGAAGAATGTTGGAGATATATGCTATTTTAGAAATTTGTGTTATGAAGTTCTTCAACTAAATAGAGCCTTATTTTGTTCAGTGGATATGCAACCATTTTCTCATGCCTCTAACTTCTTGCAGGCATCTCAAAGTGGATATGCAGTTGATTATGCTACACAAGGAGGCCAGGGTAGTTTTCCAGGAAGTTTTTTGAATCAAAATTCCCAAGCTGGATATTCGCGTTTTGGTTCTGGAAATGATTTCATGTCTCAGGTTTGCTTATGTTGAAACATGCTTTACTTCTATTTTAACTACATCTATTTTTTCTTTCCTGATGTCTAATCCTCTTCTGCAGGATTACATGGCTCATGGATCGCAAGGACTATTCACTCAGGTTGGCTTTAATGAAACTTCCCAAGATGATGCAGCTCAAAGCCAGTTTGGCTTAGCCAATCCAAACCCTCTTCAGTCCCAGGTTTTATTTTCTTTCCCAACACTGGCAATGAAACAATTTTAGTGGATGAATGTAATAATCTTTTATACTTTTGAAACACAGGAACTCTGGGGGGATAAATGTTGGATGATTTTGTCTGTATATTGCTTTGATTATTTTTGTGAGGTGTGTTTTTTTAAATTTTTTACCTTGTATGCAGGGCGTGATGAATTCTCTATACTCTCAGCCCTTTGCCCATTACAATACACAGCCATTGAACTTGCAGGCTCCTCAACAGCAGCCTCAGCAGGGTCAGGGACGGGGTCAGGGTCAGGGCTCCCAAAACCAGAAAATCCACTACAATGGTTGAGGGGCCACTGAGGCTTTTGACTTTGTTGGGTTATAATCTTTGATTCAGCAACTTGGTGTGTGCTGCCATGTGTGCTCCAGTATACCCTGCGTGAGGGCAGAAAAATTTACTGTCACTTTGAGGTCAGTAAAGAAGACCTGGGATGGTAAAAAGGTAAAAGATAACCGGAGTTAGCAATAGCTATGCTATGAGCTCTACAAGCACTGCAGATTGCACATCCAGAGGCTGAGAAAGAAAGGAATAACCCTGATTGTGTTTTGTGAAAGTTAAGATTGTTCCTATGGAGAGCATTACATTACATGGAATGTTTCTGTCGAAAGGGTTGGACGTGACAATAACACTTTTTGGCATACAAGGGATCTCCATTATCAGCACGGAGGCAATAGCTACTTCCACATGGAAAATATTGTACAGCGTGGCAGGGAGAGTCGGTGATCTAACCCTTTCAGCAGTTCCTGACATGTAATCTAACTCTTTACCGATCATTTTATAAGACAATGGCGAAATGTTGGGAGTGAAATGTTTTATATGGTATATGTACTATGTAGGCGTGGAATTTGATTTTATGTTGAAATTGGGTTTGATTTTGAAGTTCTTTCACAGTCCCATTCTATTTTTGGGAGCAGAAATCTAAAGGGATGTACCATTTTAGAGCATATTAAATATATATACCTTGGTGGGCGATTGTTTGCTTCTACTACTCTTTTCCCCATTATTTCATTTGGCATAACAAAAACATTCTGAATTATGTAACTACTGCTAGGTAGTGATTCAATAGACACACACGATAACTCCGGTAACCGGTTCTCGAAGCAATACGTTGTGCGGGGTGTAAAACAACTAATCATACACGCTGTCGTATCTGATCTTAGCTAATCGATTATGGTTGTGATAACCGCAGCCGATGACAGAGAGAGCATCATATTTGGACTCTCAATAAATTTCTTGGGAACAATAAAAGGAGACAAGTTGTGTCATTTGATCAAGAGTAATGAAAAAAATCTGTTGGTGGGGTGAGAGAGGCTCGAACTCTCGACCTCAGGATAACTCAGAAGCTATGAGACCTACGCGCTAGCCAACTGCGCCACCACCCCTTTGCTGTCATCAACGATGGGCTATTATTATTCTTAATGCCCTACCATTTACCCTTTACTTTATTTTTTTTATTGGACCATACCCGGAGTGAGGGCTTGGGCATTTGCGAATAAATGGAGTTTAGTATCTCATAAAATATAATATTAGTTTATGTTTGAAAATAAGGTAACAAAGTTGGGAATTCACGTTTATGATTAGAACAAGCTTTCATCACCAAGTTTGATAATTGGAGTGAGATACATAGAAAGTGGTTTCTGAAATATTTCAATGATTGATGCCGTATGTTTACGCAACACCAATGACCTATGTCAGCTTTACCATCTTTTTAACATAATTAAAGAGATAGTGGAGTTTACCAAGGGCCAGTTTTATAAACTTTTCTTGTTTTTTAAGATTCATTAAAATTGATAATTTGCAGCACGTTTTGAACTAAATTTGACTACATATTTGAGGGGAAGCTCTTCCACTCGCGCTGTCAATACTGATCGTTTGCTGGGGTTTCTCTATGTGTAAAGTTTTCAAAAACTCCTCCTCATCAAGGACGAGGATGAAAGATAATTAGACACGAAATTTTAGATTAATGTTATAATTAATCAACACAAGTAATTAATCATAGAATTGCAACATACTATATTTAATAATTGGATTAATAAATATCTGAAAATTAGGAAAATATTGAATCCATTATTGTTTTTTGTGAAGTGGAGCGACAAAGACGTAGAGGATTTACTATTGCTATTCCGAATCCTTAATCAGCAAAAATACACACATATAGTTCTCAAAGGGACGATTGTATTTAAAGTCGGCTAACAGTAAGACCTCCTATACACTGCAAATCATGGGTCAAGCCTACCTATCATAGCAAGTCCATGAACACAGGCTCAATGACACATTAAACAGAGAATTAACAAGCCCAATTACCTTGACATTAAATTAATCGGAGTTTGTACAAAATTATGTTTATTATGCTAGTCCATAAGATAATGATATCTTCGATAGTTCCACAACATCAATCTCCAAATCTATTGGACTGTCTAGTATGCTAAAAAAATACTTGATTTTCATAATAGACCATAATATGAAGAAAAAAAAACACTCGACCTCTTATTAAAGTGAAATTAATAGCAAGGACCTCTAAAAAAGTGAAATTAAACATCATGAAAGTATAATTCTCACGTAACGAGAGAACCAAAAACTCTAATCAGTTACCTATTAAAGAATGAGAAAATAGCTCAAAAGTAAACAAGGAATTCACCGGAACCATAACACAGGCGAGTCTTATTTAAAAATAATTGTCATCGTTTAAAGACTTGAACTTGAGGTGATCTAATCATACTCAAAATGAAGTTTCGATAAAATTAAGTGAAGAATCGAGTCGACTAGTATTAAAGAATCAACAAACGACTTGTGAATAAAGATAGAATGTCACTCAAATCCAAATATAGTTCTATTGAAAATGTATAGAGACTAACAATTGGTTAGATTTCTAAGATAAGACAATAATTTTGTACGAGTCTTGTGAATAGCTTTTTCATTTTTGATGAAAAGTCATTAATTAATTACAAGATCGTTTAACCTTAAGCACAAAGTAAATAAAAAATGAGAGTTTAAACCTTTTGATAAGGATTGACATGGTTGTTAGATCTCATATTTTTTTTTTCATTTTTATAGAAAAATACTGGTTCCTTCAAAGTCAATTTAAAATTAAACTTTAAATTATAACTAAAATCTAACACTAATTATAATTATAATTTAATTATAATAAAATTAAATATCTTATATTTGATCCAAAATTATTTTAAATTAAAAAATAAGTCTTAATTTAATTTAAATTAAAAATATTTCTCTTTAATTGCTCTATATGTGTGACTCGTATTTGATACACTAATAATGATTAAATAAATTTTAATTATCTATAATTCTCCAATTAAATAATATATAATTATAGATCAATATTGATATCTAATAACATTTCAAGATCAACCAAATGTTAGAAATATCAAGTTACTTTGAC
>JANITW010000001.1:32523201-32534096 GCA_027564335.1 Erythroxylum williamsii | reverse complement strand
TTATATTTATTAATAATTATTAAATTAAAATTAAAAATTAAATTAAAAATTTAATTAATATTTATTATTATAATTTTTGGAGACATGGTTAAAATATATTACAATCGTAAAATATGACAATGAATTATTTTGTAATTTTTTAAAAATTCATGAATTATTTCATAAATTTAAAAAATTATCAAAAACGGTATTTGTTATTAACCAATATAAGTATAGTATCGTACTAGAACTCAATTCGATACCAAATTTTGATACAAAGCACAAAAAATTTAAATGAATAAAAGAAATGAGAGTAATCCATGGAGATTAAAAAAAAACTGATTTTTTTACACACCAAACGTACTTCGCTGGAGCTCTTCCCTCGCGAATATATTCTATGACCAACCAAGGCGGGCCTAAATCCACAACCATCGCTGGGAACAAGAAATGAAAGCAGCGCTATCTCGCGAGCAATAAACCAATGAACAAGAAAGGGTCATACCCTTTAAGACTAGGAGTTTGTTACGGAGTAATCGGAGAAGACGAAAATGACATAAGAAGTGACAATCGTTGGTGCTGAAGAAGACGGAGAAGTTAAGCGCAGCGTTTCACTTTAATTGAAAGACCAGTGTAATAGAGTAGGGAGACTTGTAGAGAAACGAATTAGCTGAATATAAGCCGAATACATGTGGTTTCAACGGCATGATTTGCGTGTGTGCTTGTGTAATTCTTTCTCTCTCTATCAATGGATTCTGTCTCTTCTCTCTACCTCTAATGTGCGTCATTTTCGTTTGACAATTCCTTCCTTGTATTCCAAATTCCGTTAGAATCAATTTTAATCATAACAATTGGTATCAGAGAGTATGATTCTGTGAACACCATTCATGGCAGATAACACTAGGAGCGCAAACCTTAGGAGAATGGAGGAAAGTTTGAAAAACTCCATGGAATGAATGGTCATGGAAATCCAGAATAGAACGGAGAAGGTTGAGAAGAAGATGTCAGAGCTGCGAACCCTCCTTTTACAAAACCTCCAGAAGTCGAGTGAGGTAGGTACGATAGAGACTATACCTCAAGGAGCTCGGTGGCGCAAGAGCGCGAAAGTAATGCCTTCACTAGAATGAGCAGAATTGAGTTTCCACCATTCGATGGTGAAAGCGTTAAAATGTGGTTATATAGGTGCGAGCAATTCTTCAGATTAGACCAAACGCCTGAGAACATGAAGGTGAGTGTGGCTGTTCTCCACATGGATGAGAAGGCTCAAGAATGGTATCGCTTATATGCGAGGGATCGTCATATCACGGAAGAAGTAGTGTGGGAAGAATTCACCAAGGCGTTGAAACAGAGATTCGACGCAAAGATATTTGATGACCCGGTGGGAGACTTTAAGGAGCTTAAGCAACAAGGGTCCGTGTTGGATTACTGTGCGTAGTTTGATCACCATTCTAATCGATTGATGTTATCCAAAGAGTATTTAGTGGGATTTTTTGTGAAGTGGTTGAAACCGGAGATAGGGGTGACGGTAAAACTGCATGAACCTCATTCCTTACACCAAGCATATACGTTAGCTCGGAAACAAGAGGCTATCATAAACTCAACGGGGGGTGTAACATCGAAACAAGGGTCATTGGTGAAGGGAGCGAGTGATTATAGTAAATTCCCATTCCTGGATATCACAACTAGCTAATAACATGCGTAGATCATCATCGGATGGAATATTGCCCACTCTAGCATTGTCGTTGCGTTCTCCTTCATCGGTGGGAACATAAAAAAGTCAGAGGCGTTACAGTAGCAAGGATTTCGATGAGAAAAGGGAAAAGGGACTTTGCTTTTGGTGTGACGAAAAATACAATATCAGTCGTCAATGTAAGAAATGCCAACTTCAGTTTTACGTCGTAATAGGAGAAGACGACAATGGCGGCACAACATCGGAGATGGAAGAGGAAGAATTTGAGCTAAGTCCCACCGAATAAAGTCAACTGATAGTATCAATGCAAGCCATGTTGGGGCTATCAGAGGATACGAAGTTTAAGTAGATGAGAGTGGTAAGGGAATATCAACGGAGGAAGATTTATATACTGATCGATAATTGAAGCACCCATAACTTTATCGATCCATCGGTCTTCTTTAAAGGAGATTGTCAACTCCAGGAAATGAAACCCATCTACATTACGGTAGGAGGTGGATTGCAATTGAAGTGTCATCAGTTTTGTGAAGGTTTCAATTGGACAATGCAGTGAGTACAGTTTTCCATGGATGCGCTAGTACTGGCACTGGGAGGATGCGATGTAGTTCTGGGGGTGCAGTGGTTAAGCAGTCTTGACGAGGTCCTCTGTAATTTCAAACTTCGAATGATGATGTTTAAATGGGAAGGGAGAATGGTTAAGTTGTGTGGCAATCCTGAAGGACGATCAAAAATCATCTCTAGTAAGGAATTCCAACGACAATGGTGGCAATCGTCAAAGAGTCAATTGTGCATGATGCAGTTGTCAACTTCGGTGGAATTTCAACTGCAACAGATGCGAATTACCGCCGACAAATGGAGTGCCTTCGATGAAATCAATGTTGTATTGTCGGAATACGCAGATGTTTTTCAGGGACCGACAGAATTGCCTCCCAATCGGCCGTACAACCATCAAATAGTTCTCAAAGAAGGGGTGGAAACCATTAACGTTTGGCCATATAGGTATTCAGGGGCTCAGAAGGACATTATCGAGCAAGCGGTGAAGAATCTTCTAAAACAAGGGTTCATTAGGCAGAGCTATGGGCCCTTTGCCTTGCCGGTTGTGTTGGTCAAAAAGAAGGATGATTCCTAGCGAATGTGTGTCGACTGCAAGGTACTGAAGAAACAAACAGTGAAGGACAAATTCCCTATACCATTGATTGAAGAACTGCTGGATGAATTACATAGGGCAGGATGGTTTACGAAATTGGACCTTCGATCCGGGTACCACCAGATTAGGATGAAGCCGGAGGATGTAGCGAAGACGACGTTTAGAACCCACGAGGGACATTATGAATATCTCGTAATGCCCTTTGGCTTAACGAATGCGCCTTCAACCTTTCAGCGATTGCAAAGAGGAATCTTTTATTTTTTTAGAGGGGATAAATGTGTCTTTGGGGCGCGTCTGGTGGAATAGTTGGGGTATGTACGATATCGGAGTTGGGGGTTGCCACTGACCTTCGGAAGGTTGAGATGATTATCGGATGGGTGACGCCTACAAATCTCAAAGAACTTCGGGGATTTTTAGGAATTACGGGCTATTATAGACAATTTATTAAAGGGTACGACGAATTAGCAAAGCCTTTGACAGAATTGCTCAAGAAGGAAAGGGTGAATAAGTGGAAATGGGGGGAGGAGGAGCAGAAGGCATTTGAGCAACTGAAGGCGGCAATTACGTCCGCACCAATACTGGCATTATCGGACTTCTCGAAGATGTTTGTCATTGAGGCTGATGCCAGTGGGCAGGGAATTGGAGCAATATTGCAGTAGGAGGGTCAACCGGTGGCGATTCTGAGTAAGGCGCTGGCCAGAAGGCATTACGGTTTATCAACGTACGAGAAATAATTCTTGGCTGTCATTAAAGCAATCAAACACTGGCATCACTACTTGAGCTGTAAGTCCTTTGTAGTCAAAACTGATCACCGGAGCTTGAAGTACCTGTTGGAACAGAGGTTGACCACGCCATTTCAACAAACATGGCTTCCCAAGTTGTTGGGTTACAACTTTGAAGTCCATTATCGGAGTGGAAAAGAAAATAACGCGGCAGACGCCCTGTCTAGAATTACAAGTATGGAATTGATGATGTTATTGGTATTGCAGTTACATGGGCAATTGATGGAAGAGATACGAAAAGGTTGGGAACAGGACCCTTTGGTCCAACACTTAATTACGGAATTAATTAAAGGTGAGAGGAAATCAAGCGTTTATGAATGGAAGGATGAGTTACTCAGGTGGAAAGGGAAATTGGTTATTAGTAACAATTCGGTGTTAAGGAAACAGATAATTGGAATTAGCCATGGTGACGCCATCGGTGGTCATGCGGGAGCTGTAGCCACGACCAAGAAGATACAGAGTCTGTTCTTCTGGAAAGGATTAGCAAAGGATGTGCAACGTTATGTTTAGGAGTGAATGAGTTGTCAGAGGAACAAATATGACAACTCCGCATATCTTAGACTTTTACAGCCAATTGCCATTCCGGAAGGAAGGTGGAGGGAGGTCAGCCTTGATTTTATCGAAGGGCTATCGGCGTCGAGGGGAAGGTCGATTATTTTGGTGGTGGTAGATTGCTTTATGAAGTATGCCCATTTTGTCGTGGTAAAGCACCTATACACAGCGAGTGATATAGCGGAGTTGTTTCTCACACATATATTTAAGTTGCACGGTATGCCGGAGTTCATTATTAGCGACCGGGATCCTGTTTTTATGAGTAAGTTCTGGCGAGAGTTACTCCGGTTGCAAGGGGTTCAACTTAAGTGCTCCACCGCGTATCATCCACAAACTGATGGACTTATGGAGGCAGTTAATAAAATCCTGAAAACATACTTGAGGTGTTATTGTGGGGAGACTCCATAGAAATGGGGTGAATGGTTGGCTGTGGCCGAGTGGTGGTACAACACCATTTACCGTCCATAAACTAGGTGTACTCCCTTTGAAGTTTTGTATAGTTATTCACCACCTGTTTACACGCCTTATATTGCAGGGGATTCTAAGGTTATGGAGGTGGACAGGGTGCTTAAGGATAGAGAAGCCATTATCGATGTGGCGAGGTTTCATTTAAAATGGGCACAAAATCGAATGAAACAGTATGCGAACTGTAATCGTTCAGAGCGAGAATTTGCAATTGGAGATATGGTATTACTTAAGTTACAGCCTTACAGACAAAATTCATTACAATGAAGAAGCAATCAAAAATTATCTCCTTTGTATTATGGACCGTACAAAATTGTGCAAAAGATAGGGCCGGTGGCTTATAAGCTCGAATTGCCTACTAATTCCTTAATCCATCCTGTGTTTCATGTCTCGCAACTGAAGAAGATGAGGGGTAACCAAACTAGAGTTGCTTCGGAGCTTCCGGAATTTATTACATCAGTGGAGCTGGTTCCAGTAGCCATTTTAGACCGGCGAAATACCAAGAAGCACAACAGGGCAGTAATGCAATTCTTGGTGTAATGGTCGAATGGAGGAAGAGAGGAAGCCACATGGGAGTACTTTTTGATCTTCAGAAGCGTTACCCGGAGATTAATTTGGTGGACAAAGATGTTAAGGAGAAGGGAATTGTTATGGAGTAATCGGGGAAGACGAAAATGAAATAAGAAGTGACAATCATTAGTGCTGAAGAAGACAGAGAAGTTAAGCGTAACGTTTCATTTTAATTAAAAGACCAGTGTAATAGAGTAAGGGACTTGTAGAGAAACGAATTAGCCAAATATAAGATGAATACATGTGGCTTCAACGGCATGATTTGTGTGTGTGTTTGTGTAATTCTTTCTCTCTCTATCAATGGATTCTGTCTCTTCTCTCTACTTATAATGTGCGTCAATTTTGTCTGACAATTCCTTCCTTGTATTCAAAATTCCGTTAGAATCAATTTTATTCATAACAGAGTTCAAGGATTCTTTATCACTTATGATGGTGGAAACGGAGCGTCAGGCCTCTTTTGAAGCCATTAACATTATTGAATCTGTCCGTATTTTCCTCTTAACTTGCTCTTCTACTTCTACTGTTTTTTTTATCATATATTTCCATTTTATTGCTAGATTCTCATTTGGGTATTTGTGTTCCTTGCCAAATTGAACGAGTAGTGTAATAATTATTCCTGTGCATCGGTGGAGATGATTTTGAAAAGGGAAACAGTACGACATTTTATTGGTTTTCATGACATATATAGGACATATGCACGTGGGTTTTCTTGTCACACCTTCGCCTGGATCTACAAAAAACAGCTTCTTTATTATGTAAGAATAAAGTTGCGTATTATCAGACTTTTTCAGAATTTCGGACTAGGTGTAATAACGATGAGTTAAAGAAAATATTTGAGAGCCATTATTTCAACGGCTTTCCAATTATTACATTCAATGTTAGTTAAATTATTATTATTTATTAATAAATAATTTACAATGTTTAGACATAATCTATATGTATATATATCATAACAATTAGAGGAGACATCAATTAATTGAATCTTAGAAGGATACAATAATTTCACCTTTTCTTGTAAGTGATTTACAAATGTGAAAGTGAGGCATTTGATATTAGGAAATCAGGGTGGGATCTGATCCCGACCATAGTAGAATAATTATGAAACATTTTTATAATTTAATCTCCTAAAAATCAAGATCACTTTAATTTTATAAAATGATTAACACATAAATCATATCAAAGTATAAATCTTAATCTGTACCTTATTCTGAAATTTAATCCTTATCCTGTTGTATGCCTTAAACTATTTATGAAATTGATCTATCTTAACTACTATAGTTACATAAGTGTTCAGCCTCTAAAAATATCCATAGAATAGGTTGAGAGGACTCTATAATTCTTACAGAGAGGATTAAACAAGAAATGCTAGCTCCATTAGAGCTTAAGCTTATTTATAATAAATTTTAGACGTTTTAATAATTTAATTGAAATTAGATTATAATTTCAATTAAAATTTAATTAAAATTATTTTATAATTCTAATTAAATACCAATTATACCCAAATAAGATTAAAAAAATCATATATTGATCCTTATTTATTAAATGTCCCATATTTAATCATAAAGTTCATCAATCTTTACAATCAAGTTTAACTTGATTAAAATATCTAACTCTCTTTAACCTGTTCTTTATGTAAGACTCGTTAAGTTCTCAAATATGTTAGTAATAATTATAAATTATAAATTATAATTACAATATCTTTAATTCTCCAATTAAACGATTTATAATCATAGGTCAAGATTGATGTCTAGTAATATATCATGACTACTCAAATATTTAGGAATATCAAAGTGATTTCACTAACCTTTCCATGCTAGTTTTTTTGTATAATCCAATCATTTTATCATATAATGTTTTGATTAGATATAGAATATATAATTAATGTTTACTCTTTTTGAGCCCAATCATGATAGTTCTTTGCTTTAAGCTATTAATTCAATTAATAACGTTTGTAAACTATTTACAAAACATCATTTTTTACCTTCACCAAGAATTTCCTGAATCAATACTAATTGAGAACAACAGAATATTCTTCCTAATTATTTTAAGTTGATAAATCCTATATATAACACAACTCCCTCCATATAGTTTATGTTACATCCAATAATTACTGATTGAATGACCTATGATTAAATAGGTCATAAGTAGTATCAACACATAGCAGTCCCTATAGGAGATAACTTTGGAGACCTCAAGTCGAAGGATTAGTTATACAATCATCACAATGAGAATTTTTATAGACATACAAGTAATATTCAAAATGGATTTCTCATATCAGGTTAGTTCAATGAACTTGTTTTTTAACAAGCACCCACATGTTTATTTAAATATCTTCATACTTTAGGCTAAAGATCGAATACTTCCTTCATAAGGAAAAACATAACTTGTGCTAGTCTTTTTACATTTTATTAATGTCCATTCTTAAAAGAACAATGACTAGGAACAAATTAGGGACAATGTGTAAATGCAATATGAAACTTATAATTATAATCTCATCATAATTTCATTTGAAATGTATAATTATCCCATTAACTTTATCATATACATCTAAACATATATAAGATAAAGAATGTCCTAAAATTATTTTGTCACTAAACTACAACCAATTGATTGGTTATAGGGCATAAATTAACAACCTCTCACTTTTATTAAGCTAATCATTTAATTATCTCATACCATATCACCATATGACAATTATACTATCGCTGGGATAGTGGCTTAATGAGAGAATTCTACAAGATTCTCTATAGTTAGCATTTGCTAAATCTTATAACTTTCATCTTAATTATCATCATAATTAAGAAAATTTTGCCTAAATACATCTTTGGGTCTTTGATGAGGCCTTAGCTTCTTTGACATACCCAAAAACTTTAATGTTCTACAGTACATTACTGTTTGGAACAATGCAAAGAACTATATAAAGTTTATTAATGAACTTATTGATCCAATTAATTATTTTCACTAAATAAAAAATGTATTATAGCTTAATTAGTAACCATTGCTACATTGGAATCTTTCCAAACTTAAATAATATTTTTCTGAAGTAAAATAAACCTTAATTTGGGTTTACTTCAAAAGTAAATATTCTATTATCTTTGAACTCAAATATCAACTCATACATAGAATAATGTATGTCATTAATACTTCAAAAGTATTTGATATCTCAAAATACTTCCAATCTATCTCTAATTCCCATAATTAAGTTGTTACCTTTGCAAATCCAAAAAGAGTTATTCTTGGACAATTATGTTCTCAACAATTGAAAATTAAAATTATCGTTCTCTTTGAATAATGTCTCTACATACTCCAACTAAAGAGGACAATTATACTTCCATTAACCTTCTTGTAGACAAGACAAATTCATAATCATCGTCAAAACAAACAATTTAATTCATCAAGAACGCGAATTTTTCAATGTTTTATAGCCTTTCAACTATACTTCAAATATATCAATAAAGGTAGTAGTTCTGATTGGATGTATTGTTATAAGAATTGAACTTTTCAAATTTTATCTTACTCTTACTACTTATCTTGCGAACCATTCTCTTATAAGTATACATTGAAACAAAAAATTTATTCAATAACTCTGTAGAATTGTATCTAACCTTTTAAATATCTCATAACCTTTTATTACCCATTTTAGTTCTAAACTTAATGGATAATATATACTTTAACTAAACATCTCATCCCTAAATCATTAACTTTGACTCTTTCAAAGACTTAGCGTTTCATATCTAATATGAAATCTTTCTAATTGATTTAATTATAACTATTGAAGGTGGGTCATTATATTAGAAATAACAATAGAAGAAATAATATTGTATCATACAATATCTTATATTGTATTTTTCTCCTTATATAAATCTATACTCTTATGAACTTTTGTTATAAAGATATTTATTACAGAATTTCATTCCCGATAGATAATCAAAAATTTAAAACTCACCACAACAATCTCATCAAAGTGCTTCAACATTTTCAATGCTTCATTTATAGTTATATTTAAACTATTCGAACTTTTCAAAATTTTTAAATCAACATTTATCTAATACATATGACTAAGTCACATAAAAGTTATATTAATCTAATGAAATATAAGTATTATCCTTTTATGAATTGTTATTTCATCCATTACATCACATATATGAACTTATCAATTTAGTACCATCATCATCTTTTCACCAAAGGTTGATTGGTTATACTTCAACTTGACAAGTGTCACAGATTCATAATCAAAAGGATGCATATATCCTTGTATGCAACTTTATGATTTTTGTTATGTTGATTTAACCAATATGACATAAAAGGATAGTCTCGGTTATCTAGCTTTATATTCTTGCCACTTATGTTAAGCATAAGTCTCCTTTGATCTAACAAATACAAACTATTGTTATAAAATTGGATCAACTACTTTTACTTAATAATCTATTTTTTATCATTCTTTGAACATTATATTAATGTTGAATCTAAATTCAATATCAAATAATTATAAGCTTAAACTAGAAATACATATGATCTTTATCATATCTTATATAGGCAAGAAAAGTGATGCAATCATTTCTTGCTTATGAAAAATATTATCATACTATAGCAAAGTCATTAATTGTTATAAATGTTTATGCTTTTAGTAAGATAAATTAAGTGGAACAATTCCAACAAGCTACTATACATTTCAGCTCTATTATATGCAACCTCTTACATCTTGATATCATGGTATTAACATACATCTTACATGTTGTCATTCAAGTTTATAAGACATTAGTTAACTCAAAATGTCATTACATTTTGTCATCTATATGATTTTGTCATATCTGTAAAACTTTGTTACCGAATCCTCAACAGGGATTATAGCAAAATTGCATAATGAGCATACAATTTTTCGTTTCTAACTTTGAGAATTCTTCCCAAACATAACCTATGTCCAAGAAATTTGATTCACTAACATAGTATCAACTATACTAAACAAGGTAAATTCCGCTCAGAAATTTATAAATGTAAGAGAAGCAAGTAATTAATTATATGACATAATCACCAAATGAGATTAGGAATTTAATTATATATTTGGTTACTACCCATACTTTATTGAAAATAACAGCCCTCACTACTACTAAGAAATATTACTCTAATCTTTCTAGTAGTCTAGGATCTCATTCAAATATAGTTAATCTTGAGTTTGCTCAACAAACCAACTAAACTTAAATTAGGTAGATAATAACTTTATCAATCATATCTCTTGTGACTCCTAGATGTATTAGGTGATAACTCTTGCCAAAGCATATATAATATGTTATTACTAACCTTGCCTCTAAATTTATGTGATCATTGCTCATCCAAATTACAAAAATTTAGTTAAGTAGAACTTATTGTTATAAGATTAAACATATTTGAGTTAAAGTAATCTTGAGTTTGTTCGACAAGTCTAACAATAAATAGAACTCTGGTTTTTTCTTATAATATCGTTAACTTATACTTAATATTTTAATGAGGGATTTAATTTCATCTGTCTCATTAAACATAAAATTTCATATAAACTATCACACATTTAAAACATACAATTTAATATGCGTCCACACACACACACACACACACTGTTAATGAGCATTTTGTATTAATTTTTAATACATAATTTGCTAAACTCTTGTCCGTTTAATGTTTATATTACACTAATTAAGAGTTATTTGTTGTAATTTCAGGAACACATTTAAAGAATAAA
>JANITW010000001.1:32502739-32517425 GCA_027564335.1 Erythroxylum williamsii | reverse complement strand
TATGAAATGCCCATGTGACACTTTCCAATTTATTTCGGTGTTGTGACCGAGCGCCTGAACTGTCCCAATATGGGCACGTTAATCGTTGAGCCTGAGGCTCTAAATCACTGTGGGGCTCGAGACCCGAGTACAATCGTTGATCTTTTAGCTCTCGGTGGCTGCTCCGGTCATAACTGTCATTATCTGGTTAAGCATTCATGAATGAAATGCATATGCCACATTTAATCACATTATTATGCACGTATGCATATGTCACAATCAATCGGCCTATGAATGACACAATCAACATTTATGTATCACAATTAATCACATGTATCCTAATTAGTCACATCATAGGCACATAGGTCGCAAATTCACATACAAGTAGAACTTCTATAACCAACTCCCCAGTACACAATCATCAGACCCTCTGTCCGAAATTCACAATCACAACAAACCTCAAACCCACCATTATTCACCGCATTCAGCAATCAATTTAGTCAAAATGAAACAAAATAGAATAAAGGATGAAATGAGACCATCTCGGTCTACTCACAGTACGCTCCAGATTAGCATTTGCTTCCAAATTCTGGAAACGCCTGATTGCAAAATCTTAGCCTGCACAGCCCATTTATTCAATACGTTGCACACACATTAATAATTTTACACAATTATACTCATTGATGCACATATATGTACGATGAATGTTCATGACTATCCTGGTATTAAACTATAAATTTTATCTCAAAAACCATTTCGTTATCACAACTCAGGTATGCCTAGGGTTTAGCCGCACTAAAATCTTTAAACTCGCAATTTATGTTTATTGCAATTTTTCTAAAACCATACTTTCGGGTTTACTACTCCTGATCGATAAACCAATCCACATAGGGAAACCTAGGCAACCTCTCCTTGATAGAAAAATTCCTTTTATGCATTAGGAATCCATAGACACTAAAATCACTCAATTCGGATCTCTATACGTCCAATTATTGCTAAAACATGAACCAGAAAAATAATCGCTCGGTCCTCTCTCTTTGACTTAATCAATCAATGTCAATTTCATCTCTA
Source organism: Erythroxylum williamsii (assembly GCA_027564335.1). Lineage (NCBI taxonomy): Eukaryota > Viridiplantae > Streptophyta > Magnoliopsida > Malpighiales > Erythroxylaceae > Erythroxylum > Erythroxylum williamsii. Next base: position 32,516,375 of record JANITW010000001.1, on the reverse strand, counting down.
AAAATTCACAATTTCACAAAGAAATGAAATTAAATATCTCACAAATCTGATGCCTCAAGAATCAGGTCAATCGGAGGTCGGAGGAGAAAATTATGCACGAAAGAATGAACTAAAGGTTTTCAATGGTTTTATATTGAAGGAGTGAAAATGTTGCCTCGAAAGAGAACCCGAGGAGCTGTGGCTTGATCTAGCTCTCGCCAAGGGAGCACGGATGAATCTTTTGTCCCACAAGATGCTGGGACACATCCTTATCCAGATCCTGAGGCACCTAGTGTGCAGCATGAGGTGCCTCCCCCGCCCCCTCAGATGCGTCAAACACATCCTATGGATCTGCATTTCTTTCAAGCCTTCATATAGGCTTTCTCATATGCCATAGGTCAAGGGTCTCAAGTCCCAATGCATGGTCTGGTAGAGAGGACTGGACAGTATGATAAGCTCCGTAAGTATAGAGTTGTGGACTTCAATGGGACTACAAATCCTAAAGAGACTGAAGAGGACAGAGAGAGTCCTAATTCAGAAGAAGTGAATTGATGAAGAGAAATTGGGCTATGCAGTCAATTTGTTGTAGGGGGATGCACTCCACTGGTAAGAATCAGTGCCCCATTGTCAGGTTACGCCTCCAATACTATCATGGAGAGACTTTCTGGAAGCTTTTAGGAGGAAATACTTCTCGAGAGTCTATATTCAAAAGAAGGCCAACAAATTTCTCAATCTCACACAGAGGGACATGAGTGTGAGTGAGTATGAGCTGAAGTTTACCCAGCTATCATGGTGTGCGGCCAACATCATTGCTAATGAGGAGGATAAGTGTCGTAAGTTTGAGGGACGTCTTCACTTGGGGATTAAGGAGAAATTCCTAATCCACAACTTCTACGACTACCGGCAATTGGTAAATGTTACACTCCAGGTTAAAAAACTGGAGAACATACGAAATGAAGTAAGCAGGAAGAGGAAGAACAAGGATCAGTTTTCTAAGAAGGGGATGAGTGCTCTAATGCCTGAGAGGAGTACAAGGAGTTATCATACACAGAGTGAAGTAGGAAGTAGTGGATCTACTAAGAATAAGCAGGCAAATGCAGTTTCAGGACAAGACTCAAATATGGGAGGCACTGGAAGGACATGGAGGAGTAGGTACACAAACCCTCAATGTTAGCATTGTGGGAAACTTCACCAAGGAGAGTGCTTCAAGTTACTTAGAGGTTGTCCCCAGGTACCAAGGCAAGAAGGATTGTAGTTTCAAGCACCAAGGAGAGCAGAAACAATGAGAACCAGGCCAATCACTAAGGTGGGCAATTTTGGAGTTGCAAGGAAGGCTATTCCTCTAGGAAGGCCAAGTAGTCAGGCGTAGGCAAAGGTGTTTGCTATGACCAGAGAGAATGCTATAGCTAAACCAGAGGTTGTCACAGGTATGGCCTAGTTATTTAATTCAGCAGTATATGTACTAATTGATTATAGTTCCATGCATTCTTTTGTTTTTGCAAGTATAATTTTGCATGGTGTGAATTCAGTGCCTTTGAATAGCCCTTTGCTTGTTAGTACACCTCTAGGGAGGAATGTGGTAATCAGTTAAGTATATAAAAGCCGTGAGCTCTTCATTGATGGTGCTAAATTGGTAGTGGACTTACTGCCTCTAGACCTAAAAAGCTTAGATGTCATATTGGGAATGGATGTTATAGAGAAGTATCATGCAAAGTTGGATTGTGGCCTTAAAAAAGTTGAGTTTGATCTGGGAAACGGTGAGAAGGTGATTTTCAAAGGGGACAAGAAAACACCATCACCAAGAATTATTTCAGCTTTGCTAGCTGACAAAATGATGGGAAAGGGGTGTGAAGCCTTCTTGGCGCATGTTGTAGATACAGATGTGAATGAAGGGAAGTTAGAGGATTTTCCAGTTGTGAGGGAGTTTCAAGATGTGTTCCCAAAGGACTTACCTGGTTTGCCATCGATGAGGAAAATCGAGTTTATCATTGACTTGATTCCTGGTACTGTGCCTATTTCAATATCACCTTATAAAATGACCCCAGCTGAATTGAAGGAACTTAAGGAACAGTTGGAAGAACTGTTGGAGAAGGGGTACATAAGGCCGAGTTCGTCACCATGGGGGCCGCCAGTTTTATTTGTTAAGCAAAAAATGGAACATGGTGGATGTGTATTGATTACCAGAGACTCAACAGGGTGACTGTTAAAAACAAGTATCCTCTACCTCGGATAGATGATTTGTTTGACAAATTGCAGGGAGCAACGGTCTTTTCAAAGATTGATATCAGGTCAGGTTATCATCAGCTCAGAATCAATAAGTCTGATGTAAGCAAGATAGCTTTTAGGACACAGTATAGGCATTATGAGTTCCTAGTTATGCAATTTGATTTAACAAATGCTCCAGCTGCTTTCATGAATCTTATGAATAGAGTCTTCAAAGAGTATCTGGATCAGTTTGTCATAGTGTTTATAGATGACATTCTGGTGTATTTCAAGAGTGAAGGGGAACATGAGGAACATCTCAGAATAGTATTGCAAACATTGAGGGAGAGGGAACTTTATGACAAATTCAGCAAATGTGAATTCTGGCTTCATGAGGTGATATTCCTTGGACATGTGATTTCTAAAAATGGAGTACATATTGATCCGAGAAAGATTGAAGCAGTGGTGAATTGGCACGCAGCTAAGACATAGAACAGAGGTGAGGAGTTTTCATGGTCTAGTAGGTTATTATAGGAGGTTTGTGGAAAGATTCTTTATGATAGCTACTCCGATGACTAAGTTATTAAAGAAGAATCATAAATTCGTCTGGAGTGAGGAATGTCATAAAAGCTTTGAAGAACTCAAGCGCAGATTGACAAGTGCTCCAGTTTTGATTTTGCCTGATGGAGATGAAGGTTATACAGTGTACAGTAATGCTTCAAGAAAGGGTTTAGGTTGTGTGTTGATGCAGGAAGACAGGATGATAATTTATGCTTCACAGCAATTGAAGTCTTATGAGTTGAATTATCCGATCCATGATTTAGAATTGGCAGCAGTGATTTTTGCCTTGAAAATTTGGAGGCATTATTTGTATGGAGTTCAAATAAGGATTTTTACAGATCAAAAAAGTTTCAAGTATCTATTGAGTCAGAAGGAGTTGAATTTGAGACAGAGAAGGTGGATTGAGTTGCTCAAGGATTATGATTTGTTGATTGAGTATCATCTAGGAAAAGCAAATGTAGTGGCGGATGCTTTGAGTAGGAAATCCTTAATAGCCCATGTTCAGGCTGTTTATCTACCTTTATTGGAAGAAATGGCCAAGCTTAAGATAAGAATGAAATAGGAGCAACCAAATTGCATTCTTGCTAACTTCAGAGTAAGACCGATACTCAGGGAGAAGGTTAGAGAGTTACAGGCACAGGATTCAAAATTAAGCAAGCTTCAAGAAGAAATTTAGAATGGTAAGAAATCTGAAGTGGTAGTGAGGGATGATGGACTCATGACAGTAAGAAACAGACTTTGTATTCTGAATGTCAAGGAGGTGAAGGATGAGATATTGGATGAGGCACACAATGTGCCTTATGTCATGCACCTAGGTAACACCAGGATGTACAGAGATTTAAGAGAGCATTTATAGTGAAAAGGCATAAAGAGAGATATAGCAGAGTATGTAAGTAAGTGTCTAGTGTGTCAGCAAGTCAAGGCTAAACACCAGGCACCTTCTGGCAAGTTAAGACCATTGTTCATTCCTGAGTGGAAGTGGCAAAGAGTTACTATAGACTTTTTGATAGTTTACCTAAGACTAGTAGGAAGCATGATGCCATATGGGTTATCGTGGATTGGTTGACAAAGTCAGCCCATTTTTTGGCAATGAAACAGATTGATTCTCTGCATATGCTAACAAAGAAGTATATTGATGAGATAGTGAGATTACATAGGATTACAAATTCCATAGTTTTCAATAGAGATCCTCAATTCACTTCGAGATTCTGGGGAAGCTTACGAGAGGCTATAGAAACTAAGTTGAATTTCAGCACAACTTTTCATCCCTAGATAGATGGTCAATCAGAGAGGACTATTCGGACACTTGAGTGAATGCTCAGGGCATGTGTGATGGATTTTAAAGGAGCTTGGGATGAGCATTTTCAATTGGTTTAATTCGTTTATAATAATTCGTATAATTTGAGCATTTAGATGGCTCTTTATGAGGCACTGTATGGAAGGAGGTGTAGAACTCCGATATGCAGGGATAAAAAAGGAGGACGAAAATTGATAGGGCTAGAGTTACTTCAGATGATAGCAGACAAGGTCAATCCGATTAAACAGCGACTTAAGGCAGCTCAAGATAGAATGAAGAGCTATGTTGATGCACACCGAAAGGAAATGGAGTATGAAGTCAATGAGAAAGTTTTCCTTAAGACATCTCCTTAGAAAGGAGTAATGAGTTTTGACAAGAAAGGCAAGTTGAGCTCGAGATATGTGGGTCCCTATGAAATTCTTGAAAGGATTGGACCGCTAGCCTATAGCTTGTCATTGCCCCCATAATTGTCCCAAATACATGATGTTTTTCATGTTTCCATATTGAGGAGGTATAGGTAAGATCCTTCTCACATCATTCAGACCATTGAGATTCAGTTGAGAGATGATATGAGTTATAAAGAGATTCTAGTGGAGATTTTGAACACCGAGGAGAAGGCCCTCAGGAACAAGATAGTTCAGCTACTTAAAGTCCTGTAGAGAAACCATTCTATAGAAAAGGCCACATGGGAGCCATTGGAAGCCATGAAGGAGAAGTATCCACACCTCTTCGATGACTCAAGTAATAATTTCGAGGATGAAATTCTTTTAAAAGGGGGAGAAATGTTAGGCTCCTAATTGTTTTATTGATTTTATTAAGCATGAATTGATTAAATTTTGTGGCTTTGCTAGATAAATTATTTTGTTTAGAGCTTAATTAGCATGTCAAAAATTGGAGGATTTATTGATTATATTGATGGAATTAAAAGTATTAGATGGAGAAATTAAGATTAAGATAGATTATGGTACGATGTAAGTTAAATTAAAGAAGTAAGAATCTATAAGGGCAAAATTGGAAGATCACTTAAGATTAGAACGCTAAGGCTTATATTGGAGGGCAAGATGGATATTTGTATGATTATTAAAAGTAGAAATTAGAAGAAGAAGTAATTTTTGTCTTGTTTGAGAAGAGAATGCCATAAGTGGAAGAAAGGAAGAAGAAGAGAAAAAGAGAAAAAGCTAGGGTTTTAGGAAATCTTGAAGAACTTGAAGACTTTGAGGCTAAACCAAGTAAGTATAAGCATTAACCTTTCTTGATTTTTGGATGAAGCATATTTAGGGTTAGTTATAAGTGAAAACATGGTTGAAGTGGGTAGGAAGTTGTTGATGAAGGGTTTATGTAAATGTTTTATTATTTGGTTAATGATCAAGAGTAGATTATGAATTGGTTTGTGAATAAATTTGAGTCAAAATGGAGTAGAGAATGAAGTGAACATGAAGTAGAAATGATGGTTGAGATTTAATATGAGTTAGTAGTAGTAGATGGGAAGTAAAAATTTGGAAAAAAAAATGAAGTGTCTGTAATGCCTCTGTCAAAGTTCGTCATGGGCCAACATTCCTCGCCGTGGAGAACTCTTGTTTTGGGCAAACTTTTCATCACCGTGTATACTTTGATATTTTGGGCATAACATTTATGTAGATATCCAAATGAGGTGATTTTTGATTTGGTATAAATTAGAGACATAGGGCTACAAATTGTGTGAAGGAATAAAGTCTAAATTCAGTCTCTAAGAATCTAAATGTTTGGATGAAAAGTAAGCATAGATTTATTTTTGTTTAACTTTAGAAATAGTCCAAATTGTTGAGGTATGACTTTTCGATTTCTAAACAAAATTGAATGCAATTTTAGTTATTGTTTAAGGAAATCAAGTGGGGCAAGAGGAACAAGAGGAAAGACATTTTTAAGCAAGTTCATAAGCAAGGAATTCAAGGTGGGTATATATTTATAATAGAGTAAATAAGCCACTCATTGTTTTCTTTGAATCAAGGAAGCTTAATGGTTTCAATTGCATCGTAGATGTTGCATTTATTTACTTCTTGATTGTATTGTGAAATTGTTATATGTTTACATTAATTGTGTTGATGAATGATGAAAAGGATTTCTCTTTGAAAAGATACATGTTTATTAAATCATGTTTTCAAAAATGGTTTCCAAAATATATCAAATGTATGAAAAGCAAGTTTTCAAGAAAAAGTTCCATTTTGGGCAACAAGTTTACAAGTTATGAAATATGTGTTATGTGAGTTTATGGTAGTCCCTCAAGAATGTCACGTGCACGTTAACCAATTTAAGGCTTTTCTTGCCTACCCGCTAGTGACACGAAGCTCCTCATAATCTCCCTTAAGTTTATGACTACACAGGACCACTATGTGAAAATGTGTAGTGCATCATGTTTATGGATCTACCCAGACCATTTTGATTTGCTTATGTGCTTATGATCTGTTGACAAGTTTGATGCATACATGATTTAAAATTGCTCATGAATTGTTTGATAAATTGAGAATTTTGAGAAATAAATGTTTGGTCATTTTCATACGAAATTACTTTGGTTTCGAAAATGTATAATGGCAATGAGTTTTGAAAATAGTTTTTGCTTGTTTCTCAATTATAAATCTGTTACCCACGAGCTTTTATCTCACCCCCTCCCATTCCGTCCCATCTTTAGGTGAGGAGCAAGAGATAGAGTAGGTTAAGAGTTTCAGCATCACTCCGAATTGGCATGTTTTTGTATTTTTAAGTTAGATTTTTGAGAATTCAAGGCTTTAACCGCATTTCAAGTTTCGCTAATCAAATGTATTTTGTATTTTTGGTTCTCAAAACTCAATTGATGTATTATGACCTGAAATGTCATTAAAGCTTTGTAAAACTCTTACTTTTGATATTAATGAAATATATGTTTAGATTTGTCTATGAATTTTCATGTTTTCACAAAGTATTTGGATTTTGGAAATTTCATGTCTTCATGTATAAGTTCATCTTGTTTTGGGTTTGAATTGTTGAAGATGGTTAAAAGAAATTTATGTTTGCATTTAGTATGATAGGAAAATTTTGGGTTGTGGGCTAAGCTTCAGGGTTTTCGCCGCGACAAAACTAAGAGTTCGTCGCGGCGTAATTAACCCGAAGCTTTTTATTTTCGTTGACGTGGGAAGTTTGCCGTGGTAAAATTTTTGAGAGGTCCAGGGTTTTGGTGGTTTCGTCGCAGCGATGCCTGCCTATGCTTCCGAGGGAGTTTTCTTCTAAAATTTTCAACCTCTAACTCTCCCTCCACACCCAAGCTTCATGATCCCATGTCTGATGTTGGGCTCCGAAAACGGGGTCCAACATTTCGAATCAATACTAATCGAGAACAACAGAACATTCTTCTTAATTACTTTAAGGTGATGAATCCTATCTTGATCACATAACTACCTTCATATAGTTCACGCTACATTCAATAACTATTGATTAAACAACCTATAATTAAATAGGTCATTAGCAGTATCAACACATAGCCATCCCTATACAAGATAACTTTGTAGACTTCAAGTCAAATGATTACTTATACAATCTGTTGGAAAATTGGATGCAATTAGATCCCAACCGTTGTGGAATAATTACAAAAGTTTTACATATTTTGATTTCCTGAAAACCAAAATCAATTTAATTATATAAAATGATTAACACATAAACCATAATAAAGCATGAATCTAAATTTGTACCTTATTCAAAAGATTGATATTTTTTCTTATCTTATCTCACGAACCATTTCCAAAACCAATCCATCTCAACCACCATAGCCCATAAGCATTCAACCTCTAACGGTATCAACAAAACAAGTTAAGAGAACTTTGTATCTCTTATAGAAAGGGTTAAGTAAGAAGTACTAGCTTTATTTGAGCTTAAGTGTATTTATGATAGGTTATGGAAATTTAGTAATTTAATTAAAATTTAATTATATTTTAATTAAACTTTAATTAAAATTACAAATAATTCTAATTAAATACCAATTATGTCCAAATAAGATCCAATATCTTATATTGATCCTTATTTATCAAATATCTCATTTTTAATCATAAAATTTCTCAAACTTTACAATCAAGTTCAACTTGATTAAAATTATCTTTGCTCTATTCAACACTTTCTTTGTATGGGATTCATTAGGTTCTCAAATATGTTAGTAATGATTATAAATTAGAATTACATAACTTAAAGCTTATTTTAATTTATCTTTAATTCTCCAATAAACAATTTATAATCATATATCAAGATTGATATCTAACAACACATCATGGCCACTTAAAAATTTAGGAATGTCAAAGTAGTTTTGACTAACCTTTTCATGTATGATTTTTCCGTATAATTCAATCCTTTCATCATATAATATTTTGATTAAACATAAAACATTAAATTAATGTCTACTTTATTTTGAGTCTAATCATTTAGTTCTCTGCAATTACTATTTATTTAATTAATGACATCATAAATTATTTACAAAGTGTCATTTCACCTTGGCCAAGGATTTTCGAATCAATCCTAATCAAGAACAACAAAATATTCTCCCTAATTACTTTAGGGTAATGAATCTTATCTGAACCACTTAACTAGTTCCATATAGTTCATGCTACGTCCAATAACTAGCAACTGAATAATCCATGATTAAATATAGGTACAAGCAGTATCAAATTATAACAATCACTATACAAGATAACTTTTGAGATCTCAAGCCAAAGGATCGCTTGTACATTCATCACAATGAGAATTTCACAAACATACAAGTCATGTTGTAAATGGATTTCTCATATTAAGTCTATTTAGTGAACTTTCTCTTTAACAAGCACCCACATTTTTTTAAAGTATTTCCATACTTTAGTCTTTAAGATTGACAATTTCCTTTATAAGGAAAAACAAAACATATGCTAGTCTTTTTACATTATACTAATGTCCAATCTTAATAGAACAATAACCAAAAATAGTTTAGGGATAATACATAAATGCAATATAAATCTCATAATTATAATATCATTACAATTTCATTTGCAATGTATAATTATCCCATGGACTCTATCATATACATCTAATTACGTACAAGATAAAGAATGCCTTTAAATTATACTATCACTAAATTAAAACCAATAGATTGACTATAGGCATAAACTAACACAATCATCATAATGAGAATTTCCATAGACATATAAGTAATGTTCCAAATGGATTTCTCATGTCGGGTCAGTTTAGTGAACTTATTCTTTAACAAGCACCCACAAGTTTGTTTAAGCATCTCCATACTTTAGCCTCATAAGAGAAAACTTAACATTTGTTAGTCTTTTTATGTTCTATTAATGTCTAGTCTTAATAGAACGAGGACTAAAAATATTTTAGAGATAATACATAAATGTAATATGAATCTCATAATTATAATATCATCATAATTTCATTTGTAATGTATAATTGTCCTATGAACTTTATCATATACATCAAACATTTACAAGATAATGTATAATTGTCCTATGAACTTTATCATATACATCAAACATTTACAAGATAAAGAATACCTTTAAATTATTTTGTCACTAAACTATAACCAATTGATTGGTTGTAAGGCAAAAACTAACATTTGATTGATAAGTTGACTAATAATACATGTGGTTCATGGACGCTTTTAAATGATGTCATTGTTTTAAAAATTAGATATAATAATTGATCAACAAAAAAGGTGTTACGGTTTAAAGACTTAATTATTGTTAAATTGATATGTAATTACAAAAAAGTATAGGAATTTTTTTAAAATTATAGAAAAAAAATTTAAATTAATTATTTGTCTTATTCTTTAGTAATTAAGATCAAACTTAATCATGTTATTAATCATTTTATGTTTCCTTAACACTTAGTGTTTGAATTTTAAATCCTCCTCTACCAATGCAAAAGCTAGCTCTCCTAGGGAACTAGGGATCAACTCCACTAATGTCAACCCTCTTTCAAACTAGCACCAAGTAAATCCTCTTTCAAACTAGCACCAAGTAGTTGGGGTAATGTGCCATTATAAGTTCTAAAAACCTAGGTTATCCTACTCGCAAGTATACAAGAAAATTGTAGTTGAATACCTAGGGTCGTCTTCTCAAAGAGGTGAAATTGGCTTACTTAAAATAATCTTGAAGAAAAAATAAAAAAAAGCAATACAAAACATTCTATCTCAATTTTTTAGGTAAAGGCTTTTCATAATAAAAAGTAAATTGATTTAATTGGAAGCAAAAATGATTGGATCAACCAGTGTGAAAAACTCTTGAGGAATTAATTTCACTAATTTAATCTCCTTTGTATCTAAGGTGAATTGATTGGATAATTGTCTCACTAAAATTACCAATTGGGTTCTAAATTAATTTATATGATAAAATAAATCTAACTTTCATGTTTAACAAGTTTATCATCCAAATCAATCATGTAAACCAAACTAATGATTACCCACTTAAGTTAATATATTTCTAATTTACAACTTAAGTGCCTATAGTTTCTCATTCTAAGATTAAGCTTCTTCTCTCGATCCTTTGTTTAATACCAAAATAATGCAAAGGTTGGTCACCTATTACATCCAATAAGCTTAGAAACTATAGCAAATAATAATACAACAAAACAGTAACTCAATCATGCATATTTGACTAAAACAGTTTCATTAATTCTCAAGAAAAGAGCTCAGTTCATCATAGAATAAACAAGGTTCATCATCTTCATATACTTCAATCTTACCATTATTAGTAATAGAGAAATATTATAGCAATATACAAAGTAAACAAACCAAAATGAACTATAAAAAAAACTAACAGAGTAATAGGTTAAAATCCAATAATGCAACAGATATAAAAGTAAAACAAAATGAGAAAACAAAGAGTGTTCGGATGAGGGAGATGACGGTGGGTCTCCTGCTAATCTCAAGGTCTCTGCGTTGGTTCTCTCCTTCTACCTTTGTTTGATTCTCATCCAGATGATTAGATGCTACCACTGGCTTCAGTTCTGCCTTCTCTTTACCTGTTGTTTCTTTTCTTCCTCACTAACGACTGGTCTTCTGTTTTCTCCGCCTCCAACATTCTCTAGTTTTATCTCGTGTTTTTGGCCTTCCCCCATTCTCATTTTCTTCTCCTTCTTTTTTTACATATATATCTGAGAGTCTAGGTTTAGGTTTTGTTTTTAACCTCACCGTCAACCTGCATGTGTCAGATTAAAAAAATTAGCACAAATAAATTGTCACGCCTATGACTGTAGGAGTTATGAATATGACTCCCTTATGACACTAGTGACTTCCATAATCACGAGTGTGTCTCCATTAAAATGTATGTATTAAAATTAATGTTAAACCATAAAAATGCACGCATAATTCATGTCCAACATTCCTCCTTTCATGCAAAATTTTTCTTGTTTTCATGCAACATTCACAGGACACTCCATTCAACATTCATGCAACGTCCACACCATTATCACTTAATTCATTTCAAATTTGAATTAAAATGCAAGAATTTGTAACTAAAATAAATATATGAATGGAAGCAAAATTAATAAAAATTAGACACAACAATTCCACCACATTTAAATTGTGCTTATCACTAAGCAAAATAAAGAACACTAGATTATACAAAAACAATCAATGAAAAAAAGATTTTGCCAAATAATAGTCAAAGATATCAATGATCATTTCAATAAACAAAATATGAGAACTTGAAACTCATAATACTTCATGAACAGACTATTCTTTGCATGCTTAGCCAACATTAACAAGTACTTCAACTCAAAGACCATTAATAAGTGTGATAGACTTTCACTCCATGCTTCATCCTCTCATGCATTCAAAGGTAGGATATATTCACTCATCATTCATTTCTTGTAAGGCATCTACCATTGACTTGCTTACTAATCCTATCTCCACCAGTCATATCAAACACAAACATCAATCTGAAGGTCTTTATTTTAGTTGTAATGGGGCTAGGCTAAGGGTAGGAAAAAAGAAAATCATAGTTTAAAACCATAGAACAAATTGAGAATTTAAAATAATATAGAACAATAAAGCATAAAACACTCAATTCATTCCTTTCATTTAACATGATTAGCACTCCCCTTTTTTATGTCTCTCCTCTTTCTTTTTATTTTTTGGTTGTCTTCTCTTCCCTTTATTTCTTTTCTATTTCTTTCGCTCTCTTTTTTTCTCCTTTTTTTTGAATTTTTTAAAATAAGACAATCAAGAGAAGAAAAATACAGAGGAGAGATAATTGCTACAACCATGCTCATTCCTAATGCAATAGCTAACTATATGCTATTATCCCCCATACTTATTCCAGCAATTACTTCCTAAACTTAGGAATACCATTTCAAATCCTCAACTTGCCTTATGGTAGGTACAATAAAGAGCATAAATAATTAAGGTAAAGGCTTATATTTTGGGTTTTAAAAAGAAAAGGCTTCATGTTAAGCTTAATGGGGCTCAATAAGGGTAACATTATGGTGGCTTTTTAAGCAAAAGAGGTAAATCCTAATTGCCTTTATCATTTTAACGTTTACATAAGATTATATGATCTCAACTAGTATTTACAAGCAAGTTCTAGAATTCCTTAATTATTAAAGAACACTCTTCTCAAAGAATACTTAAATTTGGTGTTAAATATTTCAAAGGGCTCAAATTCTTACCAAAGAAAAGTGACATTCATCTGTAACAATAGACTAATGTTCTTTTAATTGAAATCCAAGTCAATCAGTCTAAGCATGTAAGTATACTCATTCACCCATATTATGCATTTCTAATCCCAATTGAATTTATTTCAAGATAGTGCATCTTTAACTATTAAATAGGAAAACAAATACAACACACAAATAACAATAATAATATTTTTTTTACTACTACTCCCACCATCATTTAAATATCACATTGTCCCCAATGTGATAAGAAAATAAAAAGGGATCTACGATGTAAGGTAACGCAAACAAGGATAAAACATTAAAACAAAAAAAATAAATCTATAAGCAATAAAAAGAAAAATAATAGAAATATGATACTAAGATGGGGGTGGTGACTATCTAAAGCAAGCATTCAAATTGGCTATGAAGTTCCAAATCTCTACCACGTTAGTCTCAAGGTTGTGGATCCGCTCATTTGCTTGTCGTTCTCTAGTTTGGGTTACATGCTTTGTAAATTAGGCTTGGAATGTGCTAAATTGAGTTACCAGTGATTGGTAATCCTCAGAGGTAATTGGAGTAGACAGAGGCATTTCTTTGATTGGCAGAACATCAACTTCTTATTTAGTTTCAACTTCTACCACTTGAGCTTGCTTACTGCTTGAAGCTTCCTTCGTGTTGTCATTGATAAGAATATAGCGATCACCTTATCGCCTTACAACTTTCATAAACACCAGGGAGTGCAAGTCGGGACTGGATGTAACGCCCCACATTAGGGGTTAGAATAGTAAATGAATTTAGTACAAATTATGTTTGTTATTTGCTTATTAACTATTTGCTTAAATTGTGCATAAGTATTTTGGCATGCATTCATGGCATTTTCCGGGTCAATTGGTTTAATGAAACTTCGGATTGATTTGGACAGTATTATTATAATTTTCGTAATTTTTGTATACTTCAAATATT
>JANITW010000001.1:32442682-32467517 GCA_027564335.1 Erythroxylum williamsii | reverse complement strand
TTCTTGAATTGTCTTTTTCTTTGCACATGAATAATTCACCACAAATTCCTCATCTAATGTCAATTTATACTTCAAAATTTCAAGAAAAGTTTGGGGTCCAACATTGGTGGCTAAGGGATATACTCAGATCTTATGGAATCGACTATACAGAGACATTTACACCGGTTATTAAAATTAATACAGTTCGAGTTTTATTATCTTTGGCAGCAAACTTGTATTGGCCATTGCAACAGTTTGATGTGAAGAATGCCTTTTTACACGATGATTTGTTCGAAGAAGTCTATATGGATCTTCCTTCTGGATGCAAGATGCAAGAAGTACATGATAATAAAGTGTGCAAGTTAAAGAAATCACTGTATAGGCTGAAACAATCTCCAAGGGCGTGGTATGGAAAATTCACAAAATCTATGAAGGCATTTGGCTATAGTCAAAGCAACACATATCACACTTTGTTCTTGAAGAGACAACAAGGTAAGATCACTGAACTTATTGCTTATGTTGATGACATGGTGGTGACTGGAAATAATCCTGAAGAAAGGAAAGCTCTTCAAAGCTACTTGTCTAAGGAATTTGAGATGAAAGACCTTGGTCCATTGAAGTTTCTTCTTGGGATTGAAGTTTCTAGATCAGCTAAAGGAATTTTCTTATGCCAAAGAAAATATACTTTGGATTTGTTAAAAGAAACCGACATGAAAACTTCTCAACCAGTTGATACACTCGTTGAAGAAGGTTTGAAATTATGTATTGAACCTAATCAAGTTCCAGTGGATAAAGAGAGATACCAACGACTTGTGGAAAGATTGATGTACCTAGCACACACGAGACTAGACCTTGCTTATGCCTTAAGTGTTGTAAGTCAATTTATGCATAATCCTGAAGAATAGCATATGAATGTAATTATGCATATCTTGAGATATTTGACATCTACTCCAGCAAAGGGAATTTTGTTTACAAAATTTGCACACTCTTAAGGCATAAATATATACACAGATGCTGACTAGGCTGGAGCGATAAACGATAGTCGGTCTACTTCAGGATATTTCACTTTTGTTGGAGGAAACCTTGTTACATAGAGAAGCAAAAAACAAAATGTTGTTGCCCGCTCAAGTGCAATGGCTGAATTCAGAGGAATGGCACTTGAAATATATGAAGCATTATGGTTGAAACTCCTCTTGACAGACTTGGGTTGTCCACCTCAATAACCAATTCAACTATATTGTAACAATAAAGCTGTGTGTGATATTACTCATAATCCGATTCAACACGATCGCACCAAGTATGTGGAAGTAGATAGATTCTTCATCAAGGAGAAATTAGATGGAAAGATACTAGAGTTACCAAAGATTCGATCAGAGGATTAATTGGCTGATGTTCTTACTAAAGCAATTTCGATTAAAATGTTTTCTAAGTGTCTAAGCAAGTTGGGCATGAGCAACATCTATGCACCAACTTAAGGGGGAGTGTTAAGATATTTTATGTTTATTTTTTATTGAACTATTGGGATCTGTTGGCTTGTTTTTAGCAATCTTTGTAAAATAGGAAATTGTAATATGGAGTCCATGATTGTAGGGTCAACGTACAACTAAGAGTTTGTCTTTGCTGTTTCTTTTTTTTACTATATATATATTTGATATATAGATACAATGTAAATATCATAATAAAAAAAGATTTATTCTGCCATTTTTTTCAACTCTGATAACCTGCAAGAAGATTACTTCTTCTTGTTCTTCTTGGAATAATATTTATAAACTATTGCTATGACTTCTTCTTTATCTTTTGTTGCACCTTTCTTGGATTTAATAGCTATCCTCACGTTCTTACAAGAACACTTGGAGTATAAGAAGGAGAAGTATCAACAACCTAAACAAAAACGAAAGTAGATTCATAAGGAAAAACAAAAGTAGCCAGCTTCATGGGACCAATCATGAACTTAATAACCTACATGCAGATCGAAGGGTCGAACATATATGACCCTTCAAAGAATTCCTCCACTAGTTACTCAAAATTGGGTTCTTCCTGCAGCCATATATGTAGTTTTAGAGACATCATTCACAACATCACTTCCATTTAACCTTATGTGGGTCCCACTTTAATAAGATTAAAAAATTCATGTTAGAAAAAAAGCCACATCAACATTTAATTGAAAGAGGCCTAACTCTGTGAGTAATTTATCCAATTAGGGGTTGTTTTGAAGATTTTCCAAACGCTAGAGTTCATTTTGAACGTTTTGTAAACGTTATGATTCATTTTGAATGCACTGAAATATTAGGGTCTAGCTTATATTTCAGTGTAAACGTTAAGGGAAAAATTTTTGCTTTGGCTGAAACCTTATTAAAAAAATTCCTTTTCTAGTTAATAAACCTTGAAATAGTTGCATAACAACTTAATGCTTATATATTCACATTACAAATATGAAAAGAAGACCAAAAAAATGACTGGTATTTATAATTTTTGCTTGGATTGTAATACCCCCCTTTATGGAATTGACAACCACCACACACATGGCATCATATTTCTGTACATGCATTCATGATATACAATTCTATTCATTTATAGGGATTGTCATCACACATTTGTTTATTCAATGTTGTACATATAATTTCATATCACTTAACACTATCATATAAAAGTAGTATTACATTATTACATTTATATGGTAATCCAAAAGAGATGTTACACACATAACTTAAATTTTTAATTACAAACTGTCAAGAAACTACAATTTCTTTCATTACATATACAATCATCTTTAACCAAAAGACACATTCCAAAGGTACTTTCACTTCTAACGACTGGCCTTAGTCCTTGCAGATGTTTCCTATGCCTTATTCTTATTATTTGGACCTACACAAATTAACACTCGTGCTAAGCTTGAAATCTTAGTGGAAAACACTTAGTTTAAATGACCGCTTACAATAATCATCCGCCAAGCACACACACATTCATGAATATCATAAACTCATGTAAACAATGATGACATACTTAAACAAAGTAGGTAATGCAAATATGCTTCAATATATTATTCATATGCTCCAAATGCACATTTATAAGCAAATATTGATATTCAAAGCTCATCAATACAAATTATTTATGTTGTCATGCTGTATCTTTTATTTATGATTGTTAAATTTCTTTTTTGGTGTTAGTCAGTACATTTCTGTGGGTTTCAATAACGGGAACTGTGGATATATGAAGATATCAAACTGTGGATACCCAAAGGCGTTGAACTATAGATACCTAAAGGTATCGAATTGTGGATACTTGAAAGTATCAAATTATAGAGACATTATAGTCTCAAAATGAAGACACCAGTGCTGTCAAACTATAGCAGCTACACTGTAATCCTATAAGCATGCCTATCTATCTATCGCCAAGACAATGAAGTAGGCACTGTAACATTCTTCTTTAATCATTTACCAATTTCATGATTAATATATTGACAAGTCTTATGAAATTCATTTGAAATCATAAATTATGTTTTTAAGTTCATACATGCAACTCATAACTTATCACCATTAGGTGGGTATCAAAATCACACTTGTATAATCATACTATGCACATATAAGCAATAAATATTCATATAAATTGTCTATGTACATGTAAATTTTCTTTAGCATGCATTATGTTAAATCTTAAATTTCAATGTTTAATAATCCAATTCACATATGGTAAGTCATATTTCATTTATTTTTAAGTGCTTGTAAAGTTTTATAAACATTTAAAAAGGTTCTGATATGAATCGGTATAAAAATGGAAATGAAAACCTCAAAATAGTGCAAATTGGGCTAAGCACAAGGTGGGTAAAAAATGGGCAACCAAAACAGTCCAGAAGCAAATTACCTGATGGTCTCTCCTTGTTTCGAAACTTTCACATAACAAATGTTCAACTTAGGCCTTGACCTCTTCTACACCTTTATTTCCCTATATCTCTAATTTCTATATCCTTAAAGATCAGGTCATTTGGACTTCCAAGTTATGAGATAAGCACCAAACATCATAAGCTGCTCCAATATATAAGCAATATCAAGTCATCATTTTTTTATCTCAATTTTCAATATCATAAAGCCAGAATTAGATCCTGGTCTCTTTTAGAGATTTTTAGTTCGATATATGTTCCAATTGGAATCACCTAATTTGGAGGTCTATAAACTGAGTTATGACCAAAACAATGAGTTTGGTTCAAGTGAACCGAGAATCTAAGACAAAATTTCACCAAACATTACTCTCTCTTATCATATTTAACCAATTCTATGCAAAGTAACATCAAGACATCATTCCTACAATCATTTCAACAATCATTTTATGTCAAAATCAATATTTGTACACATTCAAATAGACACACATATAGAAATTAAATAATTGTAGTCCCCAAACCTTGAAATTTGCCCATTAGCTCTTCTTTTAGTGCCTTTCCTTCTCTTCCCTTTCTGTTTCGACTGATTCAAAAACTTGATTTTAACCTAGGATTAGCTTGATTCCTTATACAAAATGATCTGATTAAGGAGATGGAATGGAGAGGAGATGGGAAGAGAAAATTTTGGAGTTAAAACCCAACATATAGGTCCCTCTCCCCTCTCTTCTACTCCCCTTTTCATGAAATTTCTAGTTTTAGACACATGTTTCAATTCGATTAAACCATATGTTGATTTTTGGCAAAATTGCACATTTGGTCTTTCGCCTTCCTTTAATCCCATATTGACATATAAAGTCATTAGTTGAGTTTATTCTAGTCTATATTTCACCTATAATTATTCATATTCATGTGAAAATAAAGAAATTATCAAATTACCCCTATCTTTTAAATTAATTTCCATTATGTCCACTTAATTCTTCATGTTCGCTTATATTGAAGCCTTACATGGATAGCGTTTTGTGCTTGAACCAAAAGACAGAAACACGCGCAATGGTCAGTTTTCTTGAACCAAGATAGAAAGACATGCATGGGAGGCTTCGAAATATATTAATTAACCACCTTTTTTTTAAAATTTAATATTCTCTTTTATTATTGTGATAAATATTTTTAGTTGAATTATGATGCTTAAGATGGGAAGTTGTGAACAAAACAATAAACGTCACACGATAGAAGTGGCTCGACCTGGATGATGTATAAGTAGACGACCATTATTTAGAATAACTGTGTTCGCAGTGATAAGAAACAAATGTGGGACAGACACGACATGTGAAGGATTTCTCATCATAATATTTGCTAATGCCATGACATTTTCTCCCATTTCCTACCTTTGTTCCTTCCGTCATGAGTTAAAGAAAGTTCACTGAAGAAAGTGCACTGCGATTATATGTAATCTTCTGAGATGTACAGTCCAAATACTTGCTCTTTATAAACAAAGAAGATGACAGTTAAAAAGGGTAATTTTGAGATCTGATGAGAGAGTGGACCAACCTTTAGTAAGCAGCAAGAAGAAGAATAAGCTAATGTGGAAGCATCGAAGATGGAAAAAGGAGAGCAAAGTGAAAACAAGAAATGCGGATTTGACCATGTCTTAACAAATATTGCTTAATAGGAGGAATTAAACATGGTGTCGGACCATAAGGGGATAACAAACATAACTAGGATCAATCAACTCGAAGAAGAAAACTGGACTAAAAATAATTTTACAAAAGGCAAATTAATTAACAAAGAGTATATATAGGTAGAGAAGAGGGGAGAAAAAAAGTTATTCTCGTTGGTTTTCAGGGTGCAGTGTAAATCTTGGAAAGAGCTTGCAAAACATCAACTTGCAACCTCAAATGCAAGATATAATCCGCCGTCCTCGAGAAAACCTGATCTGGTGGCAATCCTCGTCCTCCTGGGATTAGCCTCTGGAGCCTCTTCACCTTCATTTGTACAGAGGATATCTGTAGCCTGGCTGATCTCCTACGTCTTCTTCTCCACGTAACTCTGTCAAAACCTCTATTCCTATCGAACCCTATTGGCAACCTTCACAGAAAGTCAGAAAACCGAGACTAGAAACGAAGGAGAGTATCTGCCTATCTCTCTCTCTTAGACCTTGTGATCGGTAGCTTGAGGTCGTAGGCAGGTTTCTCACCAGGTGTACTTCTTATTATTTATTATAATTTTGGGGGTATTATATTAATTTTTTACCTAACAAAATTGAGCAATTTTTGTCGTCTAGTCAGATGTGAGCTTTAACTTTTAAAGAGAAGTAGGGTCTGCCAATAACTCGGAGGACCTATGCACGTGTCTGTCACGACAGCCTCTAACTTTCACCTCAACCATATGAGTTGTCCTCGTAATTCCCGCATCACGGCACTTTCTTCTCTTCCACGTGGTTACCTGCCATGTCAGCTGCAATGGATTTTGTTTTATTTAAAAATAGAGTGCAAGGTTATGAGGATCCAGCTGGCCAATGCATTTAAGTAGAGGAGAATGGTAAGCATGGCAAAACAGCGTCAATGGCGTTGACCAGATTTGTAGAGGCATATGTGTTTGATATGAGACAGAGTGTAGTGCAACTAGGTTCCAGGAGTGTTCTGCAAGCTAAGCTAAGCTGCAAATTCTGGTGGTTGATGTGACCATATCTTGTAGGTGGTGGTGACCCATTAAACAAGCTGACAATGTTTTAACGATGGTGTTGTATTCACTAAAGATAGATAGCAATCTTTCCTTCCAACTAGCCGCCGGCCAGCTAAGCAGCAGATAGGCCTATTGACACGCACCGCGGAAGTCTTGACGTCGAGGTAATGATCTGGAATTGAACAAACACGAAAATAAAAGATACGCAAGGTTTGATTTCTACGACACCTCTCGGAAACCTGTCCCGAGCAATCCCGATGATCAAAATAAAACCAAGAAACGAACAATCAACACGCCACAATTGAGAAAAAAACAATTGATAAGTGAAAGATGGTTCGGAAAGTAACAAGAACAAGAGAATAATGTCCTCTCTGAAGCCGACGGCACTCAAAACAATCTTCTGCAAAAAATTGTAAAACCCTAAAACATAAGTATTTATACCTAGGTCAAATAATAAAAGGTTGGGCTAAAATACATGGAAGCCCAAAATAAAACGAAGTCCAAAAATTAAATAAATAGGTTTGGATAGGTTTGGATATCTTCTTGGGCTTAAGTGATGAATCATTAAATAGCCCAAGTCTTCGTATTTTCAAGCTCCAAGTGTATCCGGTCCAAGGATTTGAGTTAAGTGGATTATTTTGGGCTCAATTCCATTAAACTCTTCTCCAATAGGCTCGAAGTTCGCCATCTTCTCAAGATCCTTATTTCTGGTCACATCAATTTTTTGTTGCCATTGCAAACAAATACATGTTGGTTTTCAAAGGCAACTTTAATGCAATTTTAGAAAAACAAAAACAATGTTGTTAATTTTCAAAGTATGAGGTGTCATGGTCACGAAATGTGGCATGGTCACGAAATGAGGCATCCAAGCACATTACTACGCTGGGCAACTCAATGAAGACAAAAGAGTCCCTCCAGTTTCTTTTTTGGTCAAAGCTCAATAAGATTGTTTAAGATGTTGGACACTTCTCAGGAAAATACAATACACTTTTTAAAAGATGGACAAAAATACAAAAGCGGACATTGGAACATGTGATAGTTTGTGGTAATTCAACTGTTGTATAAGGAAGCCCTTACCCTTATTGAAGGGGTCGCCTTCGCCTTCCTTGTCTCTCTCTCTCTCACTCTTTGCCTTTGTGTGATTTTAATCATGGTTTTAAAACCCGGATCGGACAGGTCAGTCCTATCGGTCGGTGGTCCGGTCCTATTGATGCTTCAAAACCGGTCAATTGACCGATCGGACCGGTCCGATAATTATTTTTTTATTTTTTTTATTTTTTGAATTTTTTGAATTTTTTAAATATTATATATAATTAAATATAATTATTGCATAATTATTACGTCACACCGGTTTGACCGGTCGAACCGATCAAACCAGTAACCAGTAAGGCTACCAGTTCGATGACCGGCCCGAGTTTTAGAACATTGATTTTAATTGTGTCTTCTTCCTACTCATTCAAATTTCCATGGCGATTGCTGCAGAGACTCAATCTCAAACCCACCCACCAGAGGAGAAGGTTTATTCAAATTTCCGTCTTCATCTCCCATCTTCTTTTTCAAAATTTTCTTCTTATATTTTTTGGGATTCTTTTAAGCAAAGTTTGTTCTCTTCATTGCCTCCTTGCACCATTTTTTAGATACATTATAGAGGGATAATTTGATTTGAGTCTGGTTCTTGAGAAAGAAGCAATTATTCAAATAAAGGTAAAAGGTAAAAGATGGAAATGCAATTTTATGCGTCATAATCAAGAATACTTTCCATAGGACCTATTTAATTATATGAGATTGTTGTGAGGTACTATCTTTTGTAGATCTTTAATCATTGAATTTCATTTCTGGGATTTGGGCTAGGGTTATGTAGATCTTAATCTGCGTAACATTTTATTTCAAATAAATCTAGGGTTTATTTTTCCCTTTCTAAAGTGGCCCTCTTTTCTTTTGTATAGGCTACTTCTGAGGCATTGGCCACAGAGAAAAGAAGATGGACGCTCAATGACTTCGACATAGGAAAGCCTCTCAGGCGTGGAAAGTTCAATCATGTTTACTTGGCTCGCAAGAAATGGGTCAATTTTCCAGGACTGGCTCGTTTGTCTTTATTTGCCCAATTTCGGAATTCCATTTACATTTCCATGTTTAGCTGATTTCTTTTTCTTGGAAAAAGAATATGATTGCAATGCTCGAAGAGCAACAAGTTTAGACAACTCTAGGATAAGTTATACAAATAATAAATCTAAGATCACAATATTACATAACCACATTGGAAATTATAAATTGCTATAGTCTTCACTTGATTAGCTGATTTATTGGTTGTAGTTGTCTTTAATTTTTGGTGGTGAAATCAAACTTTTTTTTGCTCTATGAAAATTTTTGAGACAACAGTATCGTTACTCATCTAACCAACTAATTCTATTTTCGGATTAAAACAGAGTAATAACATTGTGGCTCTGAAGGTACTTTTGAAAAGCCAGTTATAGCAGTCACAAATTGACCATCAATTACGTCGGGAAGATGAAATTCAGAGTCATCTTTGACATCCCAATATACTCTTTATGCTTACTTTTATGACCAGGTTAGTCAATAGGATCCTCTCCACTTTGACCTTTAAACATGTTGGCAAATTTATGACAATTAGAGTAACTGTATTCTTTAAATCTCATTGTTACGAAAACGAGTTTATTTAAGATATTAGAATACGTTGCCAAAGGTGAACTCTACAAAAAATTGCAGAAGTGTAAATACTTTAGTGAAAGACGAGCAACTGCTGTGAGTTCGTTTGATCTATAGCTTTTAGTTGAATTCAGATTATTTATCAGCACAATGATTTTCATATAAAGACAAACAGATTATAGAGTGTATATGAGATCTATAGCTTGTAGTTGAATTCAGATTATTTTTCAGGACAATGATTTTCATATGAAGACAAACAAATTATAGAGTGTATATGAAATCTATATCCTTCAGATGTTATCTCATTGATCAATTATATTTAAAGCACCTCTAAATCTGATAGGACCAATAGGGAAGAAGTAATTTAGACAATGGGAGGGATAATAGAAAAAGGAATAAACCGTTGTTATGGAAAGTATACTCTAGGACAAAGAACAGTGGGCCAGAGCAGAGTTAGTTAGTAGTTGATGTGGCAAGCAGTTAGGCGTATCATAATAGATCCTAGCTGAGGGGTTTTGTTAGACTGAGAGAGGAGACGAGAGAGTAGGGAGGAAATAGGAAAGAATTTGTGATAGAAAGATAGCTAAACCTTTTGAGGAGCATTTAGCTCTGGGTAGGGAAATACTAAATATCTATATTGTAATGGTCTATACTATTGCTATAATTCAATAATACAATGTAATTTTAGAGTTCTATCATTGGTCTGACCTGTTGAAATACTCATCGAAAAGTAGGATCATTTTTTTCTAGAGAATGGCCGTGGGGGAGATGCAGTGAGCATTGCTGCTGGAAATGAATTAGATGATAGGTAAGCGACCAAAAGAGGGACAAGGGAGTGATACCTCAAGTATGGCTGGTAAAAAGAGTACTCAACATCCTCAACAACACTTTCAGTCGGAACAGTCCTTAGGTAATATGGAGGAGTACAAGATGTCTGTTATAAAGGTGGAGTTACCCATGTTTGATGGGTCTAACCCTGTAGGATGGATCACGAGGATAGAAATATATTTCCAGGGTCAAGGTACTTTAGAAGAGGTAAAGATTAAATTGGCTCTCTTAAGTATGGAGGGGTCATTCACTAGTTTAACCTCCTGAGAGAGACCAAAGTTGAGCTAACATGGGAGAAGTTAAATAAAGCCTTAATTGATCAATATAGAGGGAGACGATTTGTGAACCCATTCGAAGAACTCTTTGACTTGCATCAAATGGATTTGGTAGAAGAGTATATTAAGGTTGTCGAATTCTTGTCCTCACAGGTGGGTCGTTTACCTGAAGCACAATTTATAGGTTATTTTATGAGTGGGTTGCGAGCTGATATTAGGTGGTGGGTGTGCACGTTCAACCCAGCCAATAGGTTCCAGATAATGAAAAGCACAAGGGCTATAGAGGAAGAGATGAACGGTGAGCAAAGAAGTAGCGAGAACTCAGTTCCTCGATATCGCACTTGGAACCAGAGGCATGATGCTAATTTTAGGAGCAATAGTCAAGTTAACCCAACGTATACAGAGTTGGGCCATTCAAGTTCAGTGGGAAACCTTTAGAAAAAAAAACAAAAGGCTACGACACATTTCCTACCAATTAATGGACCAAAAGGCTAAGGGACTATATTTCAGGTGTAGGGAAAAATTCCATCCCTTACACTAGTATTCCGAAGGACAATTAAGGCTGCTAATACTGGACAATAATGAGACATTAAATGATGATGAGAAAATAATAGCCATGGAAAGGGATGATGACGAGGAAGGAGAAGTAGCTTTAGAATGTCAAGATTTGGGGGTGTTTAGGATAGATAAAGTAGTGTTATTCGAAAGTAAAACTATGAGGATAGATGGAGAAATACACGGGGTTCCCTTTGTGTGGTGTTGGTGGATAGTGGCGCAAGTCACAATTTTTATTTCTCCTGAACTTTCCAGAGGGTTAATGATAGAACTTACCAAGAGGTTGGGAATTCGATTGGGTGACGACTATAAGGTAACCAGAAATAGGAGGTGTATAGGAATTCCTAGAAAATGGGAGGGATAACAAAAAAGGGAATAAACTGTTGAGATGTAAAGTATACTCTAGGAGAAAGAATAGTGAGCCAGAGGAGAGTTAGCTAGTAGCTGATGTGGCAAGTAGTTAGGCTTATGGATGAGTTGGGGGGTAACTATTCTTCTATCACAAATTAGAGGAGGGGAGACGGTAAGGAGGAAATAGGGAAGAATTTGCGATAGAAGTTTCTGAGGAGCATTCAGCTCTGGGTAGGGAAATACTAAATATCTCTACTGTAATAGTTACTATTGCTATAGTTCAATAATACAATGTACCTCTAGTATTCAAAGAGTTCTATCAGAATCTAGCTCAATGACACTCTCCTCCCTTTGATATAATAACTGGCTTGGCTATTATAAATTTATGTCAATATAAATTTATTATCTACATCAAATTTGTCTTGATATTGTTTTGCTTGGCAGTATGTTGCATCCTTAGCTCAGGCATTGATTTATTGCCATGGAAAACATGTGATACATCTCTATAAAGCTTGAGAACCTATTAATAGTACAGAGGTAATTTGTGGCAATGTTATGTCTGTTTCTTGGACACCTAATAGACATCTGACGCGTTGGTTGACGTTAGATTGCTATAGTATTTTAAAAAAGCATACAAAAATTTCAAATTTTTTGTAGGATTTTTCGGGGTGTTTTGGGTCAGTTTTTTGTGTTCGAAAATTTCATAAAGTAGATTTTTCCTTTTTTTGGATTTATTACATTAGTAATAAATTAAAATTGCACTATAGAAAAAGGAATTAAGGTATTTTGAATCCAATTTCAAGTGAAAAATGCTTCGAACATCACATGAGCTTTAAGTGTTTGTGTCTCAGGTCATGTTTGGTGTTCGAGATTGCATAATAGTCGATCATAAAAGGAATTAAGACATTCTGAAGCTATTTTTTAGGAAAATACTTAGGTTTTCATGTCTCAGGTGGTCGGTTCAATCCAGGTTATGCATGATAGACTCTATTGAGATTTTTTTTTACGAAACTCTCAAATGAATTTTTCAGAGAATGTCTTTAACAAGAGTGTGTGACAATGAGACTATGCATTTGTACTTTTGCATTTATCGATATTACATTGTCATATACCATATGCCCATAAATAATGTGAGGATAACATAAGGGTGTTCATGGACTTTTTTGAGTGCTGATGAGGAGGCAGTCACCATAGTGACCTTTCGAGTCAGTATTTTGAATTGTTCTACTTACACATTAGGAGATATCTCTGATCTCATGTTTGGTTATTCTACCCACAAGCGCATAAAGAAAGACATTGGATAAAGGAAAGTCGTTACTTGAATGATCTCGCCCATAGGTGGTAGTGTCATAAGAGTTGATGGTTTGTACTCTGATCTCTTTTATGTAGAGGTCTAATTGCATTATTATATGTATTCAACCTATAGGTATTTCATATGTGTGACCAAATTTTCAGTAAAGATAATTAGGCTTTGAGTATCGCTGTTATCTTACATTGCTGATTTAACATTATCATCTTGAAGTCACCCTTTTAGTGAACAAAATCAATGCTGAGGTTGATATGGCCATATGGATAGATAGGCCATTTCTATGTGGATATGAGTTCGAGAGTTCATAAAGTAGCCTATGAAGCCTAGGATTGGTCTAACAAATTGTATCTGATGACCAAGAGATCCATTCCTAACTATCTCCTAAATGGACTTCTGGACACAGATATAGCGAATGAGTTTCTTAATAATATCTCCAGAGGTGCAAAGTCTCACCTAATATTACGACAAGTGCTTTAATAAAAGAATTATTCTTCGAGAAGTACATATATGTGAGAGAAAGGGTCAGTACATATCAAGAATGAGACATAAAGAATTGCTACTTTTACATCCCTTGAAGCAACTAAAGGGTCTTAGGGACACAAAGAAACCAGTAGTATGAGGTTTAAAAGGAAAGAATGGGACCATCAGGTTACTCTTTGGCTTGTCAATTTATGAGATAATTTGCGATAGTTGCATTAAATAGACATGGTAGCTATTTAGTGGAGCATCTGATCAAGGTATTTCCACAATGTAAAGGTATATCTAGGATAAAGTCAAACAAAGGAAAAGGAGAAACTAATGGTTCACAGCAATAAAAAAGTGAAGGTAATATCTATAAGGGATGTATGTACTGTTTATAAGGTTCATTTGAGTTTTAAAAGACATATTTTATATGTGATCTTTTAATCAATTTTAAATAAAGAGGGTTATGTTTTATATTTAATGCTTCTGTTGTATAGTTATTGTTTGATGCAAAACATAATAGTACAACTTTTTTTGTCATAGTTTGTATAAGCCCTGAGTTAGATAAATGCTTCTTTGTATCTTGCTAAACAAGTTATGAAATGAAGGACCCTAATGAATGAGAGAAGGCATACATGATGTGACAAAAGCTTAAGCCACATTTCCAAAGCTAGGTTGAGAGATTGATCAAGGAAAACATTTATCAATCCTAGATTATGATGATTTGAAAACCTGTGCTGACTGTTGCAGGGATAAGTTGACTAAGCCTCTATTTGGTTGGGCTTATACCAGTAGAGCTTGTCAGTGGAGCTTATTTGTGTAGATCTTTTCTGAGAAGAGTTTTTTTTAAGAAACCAGTTGATTGTTTGACTGTCATTTAAAAAGGATCTTTTTGGAAAGAGCTTCATACAATCTCAACATAAAAATAAAAAGTACTTTTTTTAATTTTAAATATATTTTATTTTGTAATAAAAATTATTTATGCATATAAAAATTAGTTTTATTAAATAATATACATGTAATATTGTTATATAATTTTAAACCATATGAAACATAAAATGAAAATTATCTAACCATTTTTATATAGATTATATAAAAAATAAATATTTAACATATAAAAAAGTCAAATAATATTATATAAATCTCAAAATAAATGTGAAGAGGGCAAAGGGAACTAAAAAATAGGCTCATTAATTTATCTGAAAAATCTACCTGAAAAAGTGCATTTTTGAGAAGATCCAAATTTAAACTTCTTAAAAAGTTGTATTTTGGTTACCAAAAAAACCATAGCTATTAAAGAAGTACTTTTTTATTTTACAGCCAAACATTCATTTTTCTTTAAAAAGGCTTTTTTTAGTGGAGAAAAATGTTTATTGACGAGCTTTTGAATTGTTGAGTTCGATACATAAAGATATCAGTAAACCTTATATAGTTGCATTGTGCATTTCTAAATGTATTTTGATATTTATTGATAATCATTCCCATTATAGTTATGTGTTCTTGCTTAAAAATT
The DNA here is from genome assembly GCA_027564335.1 of Erythroxylum williamsii. Lineage (NCBI taxonomy): Eukaryota > Viridiplantae > Streptophyta > Magnoliopsida > Malpighiales > Erythroxylaceae > Erythroxylum > Erythroxylum williamsii. The sequence continues at coordinate 32,453,022 of JANITW010000001.1, read as the reverse complement.
GAAGGTTGAGAACCAATTAGAAAAATTCTTTAAGATAGTCAGATCAACCGTGGAGGAGAATAACTCGACAAACATGGTATTTCAGGACTAAAAGACCCATTTACCATATTTGGAATCAGTTGGAATAGCGACTTAATTCACTACGTAGTTCTGAACAAAATGATGTGTTGCCAAAAGATATAATTGCACCTTTTAAGACTTGAAGAAAGTCAATGCAGAATATGACTAATCTACCTAATTATTTAAAATTTTGAAAACTTAGCTTTGCACACATTCATGTAAGAGGCTGCCTTACTAAGGTAGTATAATCCTTTATAAAAATCAATTGCATGCTCGTTTCTCTCATTGCTACAACTTTAATGTAGAGGAGGGGCTAAAATAGTGGACTCATAGACAACTAAACTTTTGGAATACGATGTCTATAAGGTGGCCTATTGACCGTTCGAATGATAACAGAGCGGATAATACAGTTATCATGTACCTGTTACTCATACAATTAGATCGGGTAGATTTAGGTCGTTGTATTATGCCTGTACAGGAACAGGAACCCATACTTGTACACACAGAAGTTCCTAGGGGTACAAGATCTAATACAGTTAAGTAAATCCACTAGAGTGAGACGACCTGTTATCCCATCTGATTACATAGTCTATCAGGTGTACAGGACTATGCTAAACATGTTACAGATCCAGTTACATTTATAGAAATTGTTTTTGGACCCAATGTGGATGTATGGTGGGATGTGATGAATGATGAGATGCAACATAGTCTAGGATCTAGTTGATTTACTTCGGAACTACAAACCTGTCAGCTTTAAATGAAGTTTTCAGACTTAAAGGATTTAGGATAAAGTTTAGTGACTTATAGGCTTGCTCAGTTGCCTAATGGTTCACTCAGAAAGAAAGGTTGACTTTCTCTCGTATCCTGGTAACATAATTTGCACGTTATGCAGCTATATTTACATTAAACCTTCCTAAAAGTTATACCTTATATTTGATGAGGTTGTGACCTCTTTCGGCTTCATGGAAAAACTTTTGTACTATGAGGTCAAGGGAAGCAAACTTTTGGTCTTTGACATGAAAGACCTTGGGGTAGCAACACTCATAGAATAATGTATGTTTACAAAGGTTTAAGTTAATTATAAACCTAATTGTATCACCTCTCTCTCATAGTAAGAGATAATCTTTGGCACAATGTCTAAAGAATAAAGTAAAGAGAGAGGTTATGAGGAATGTTCATCTTAGTACATTTAATCATTTGCTATGTACTATGCAAGACATTGCATTCACCATTTGATTATTTGGTCAATATCTGGTTAATCCAGGTATAGACTGAGCAGTCAAGCGAGTGTTGAGATACTAAACTATGTGTTTTTTTAAGTTTGCAGATGGTACAATGTTGTGGAAATATATTAAGAAGACAAAGGTAACTTCCTCGTTGTATGTAAACCTAGAGCAATAGCATGATGAACCAAAAAATTGCCAGGCCCTATTGTTAAGAATAATGAATTACTATTTCCATTAATAGCATTTAACCAACCAGGCATCCAAATGCTTTGGCCTGCATTGAAAGCTGGACTATTCGTTGAAGATAAAAGTACATCAAACCCATAGGAAGTTTTACCATGAGCAAATTGTATCCATTGGGCAAATATGGGTTCAATCAAGATTTGTTTCTCTGACATACCAAAAGCAAGCATGACATCATTATTCCCAAAGTATGGAATCCAAAAAAGAGGCTGACCCAACTTAAATGGGATATGATAGCTTCTTTATGATCTAACATTCTTGCTAATACATTATTCGCATTCATGAGGCTGCTTCACAGACATTATAGCTTAGAAATTTGATTTTTGAGTTGTCTACAGTTGATTCAATAGCTAGACCCATTTGGTTATACTGTGGTAATCTTTTTGCCGTGTTGTTTAATAACAACAAAAAATATTACAATATCTTAGCATTTGCAGGTCAATTATTTGGTTAAAAAGGTATTGATACGAAAATATGAAATTAAGGTTTGAACCATTTAAAAGATTGAGGAACTGTAAGTCGATCTTTTAACTAAAAGACTTCGCCCATTTATGTTTGTGACACAAGTATACAACAGTATGGCTGTTTTGACGTTTTTACACACTATCAATTAGGGGATCGTTATGTTTGTTCCATGTACATTGGTACATTTTGATGTGTTATGATAGTATGATAAAGATGATCATCATTTGAGTAATACGTGTTAATACATTGTCATAATACGTGTGAAGTCTTATTAAGATAAGCATTTAAAGGTCATTGGGATTAATATAGATTGACCTACAAGCCTATGTCATTTAGACACATACAGTTTTAGTATGGGTATCTATGAATTTGACATGTCATAGGGAAATATAAGTTTTTAATTCCATAAAAGTTCTCTCTAATGTAGTTTAGCATTCAGTTGGAGAACATAATGGTTTTCTCTAATGCACTTTAGCATCTGGTGAGAGGAAACAAGTTTTCTCTAATGTTGTTTAGTATTTGGTGAGAGAAAATGAGATTTTTCTGATACAGTTTAGCATAAAGTTGGAGAAATCGAAACCTACAAACGAAGATGATATAATTTAGATAATAAATATATCATTTTAGTTTACCACACTCCATTTTCCTATTCATATTAGTTAGGTATTAGGTATACGTGATTGTATTGGATTTGTGTCGCACATGATGTGCATTTGGTATCGAAAGCCTTCCAGGATGGAATGATAGACTTTCGTTATCTTTGAATCAAATATTTTGTTTTTAAACCTGGTCGACTAATTTGGTAGCGTGGCTTAAGCAAATTTTAAAATTGTTTTTAAAATTTTTATCTTTGGACAAACATTAATTGCAGTTTTGACTCTAATTTAAAAACAAATTCCTATAGACATGTTTTTACTACATTTAAAAACAAAAAAGTAAAAAAGATAATAATAGCAAAACCTAGTAGGTCTAAGTACTTGTTTGGATGAGCTTATATCAGTAGATCTTCTGTCAGTAGAGTTTTGTCATTAGAGCTTTTCTAAAAAGAGATTTTTAAGAATTCAGTTGACTATTTGGTTGTCATTTAAAAATGAGCTTTTTTAAAAGAACTTCATATGATAGACTGTTTGATAACATAAAATAAAAAACACTTTTAATGTTAATTATATTTTGTTTTGTAATAAAAATTATTTAAAATATATTAAATAATATGCAAAGCATAATATATTAATTATTATATAATTTTAAACCATATAAAACATAAAGAAAAATATATTTAACTAAATCTTTATATGGATTATAATATAAGTAAAATTAATATAAAAATAAATATTAAAACATATAAAAAGTCAAATATTATTATATACATCTCAAAATAAATGTAAATATGTGTTTGTGGGTATAATGAGAATTGTGTGTAAAATATAAAGGTAAATATAACTAAAAAATAGGCTCATTAATTGATCTAAAAAATCTACCTGAAAATTTGTTTTTTTTTAGAAACTCTAAATTTGAGCTTCTCCAAAAAGCTGTATTTTAGCTTTCAAAAAAGTCATTTCTATTAAAAAGGTACTTTTGGATTTTACAGTCAAAAACTCAATTTTCTTAAAAACAACTTTTGTGGTAAAAAAAAAGCGCTTATTCACTCTCTAAAAATTGAACCGAACAAACATTAAGTTAGATATGAGCAAAGGAGGCCAACAAACATGTTCTTAATAGAAGATTAAAAAAATGAACATACTTGGCTAAGCCAGTTACTCACGTAGAAATAAGGAAGTGGTCAAATCCTTTAATCACAACAAGGCATCTTGGGCTCATGGAATGAATAAATTCTTCGTCCGACATACCTAGCCAATGATTGGTAATATGGTCGATGATAGAACTCTTCGTTCATAAAAATGTTGCAAGATATCAACAAAACTCATATAAAGTCTAATCCCAAAAACTCAATCCCCGAGCACTTTCGCGAATTACAGGCTTATACCCTTATGAAATACATCTATAAGATTATTTCTAAACTGATTGAAAGCAGACTGAAGGAGTACCTTCCAAACATCTTTGATCGTTATCAAAGAGCTTTATTAAAGGACAGCCAAATAGGAGACATATGTTCTTCTAGCCCAGTAACTTTTCAACGGTTATTGAAGGAAGTAGTCTCCAAAGAATCTCTCTCTAAATATTGATCTATGTAAAGCATTTGACTCAATGAAGCTTCTTTATCCACACTTTGAGAGCATTTGTGTTTACTGAAATATTTATTAATTGGGTGGAACAATGCACAACAACTGTGGCCTACAACTGTTCTCATTAATGGAGAGCCAACGAGGTTAATCAAGGCAGCCAAAGGCTTGAGGAAAAGAGACCCTATGTCTCCTTACCTCTTTGTTTTGAGAATGGAAGTATTAACTATGTCAATAAGACTAACCGCTGGCCAGGAGAGGAACTTAAAATACCATACTAAATGATAGAAGCTCAAATGATTCATTTTGCTATTTGTAGATAATATCCTACTCTTATCTGAGACAATCTCTAGCGTGAAAAGTATGAAGCCTTTGATCACTTGCCTAGGCATCCCTATCACCATAAGAAGTTCATTCAGTGACTATTGCCCCGTTCTGGAGAAAGTTCAAAGAAGGCTCATTAGCTAGAAGAATACTTGCTTATCTCATATTGGGACAGTTCAGCTTCTATTAAATGAATAATAACCTATAAATACATTAGTCCTCTCATTTGGTTAGTCCTATGAGCAGAATTAAAAATCTCTGGAAAGGATGATGAAAAGGTTCTTACAGTTAGGTGACTACTCTAAGCAAACCCTAGCCAAAGCAAGCTAGAAAGGAATTTGCTTGCCTAAGAGAGAGGGTGGTCGAAGCATTATATCCACGGACAGATTAACAAAATGCCCCTGTTGAAAAGGATATGAAAGTTGACACATGATAGGAAAGCTTTACTTTGCACATAGTTGCTATGTTTAGTACCTGGAGATGGAATAGAACAGAAATTTAGAGACGAAATGGAATAAAAATTAGAGACAGGAAGATATTTGATTGTGGTAGACAGAACAGAAAAAGCTGTCTCCGTCTTGAAGACAGAATGTATTTGGTTACAGTGGACAGAACGAAAAAATTGTACCAATGACAAAAATGCCCCTGATTCAAAATGTATAATAATAATAAATTTGAATTACAATAAATACAAAGTACATAACAGTAGTAGTAGTAATAATAATAATAATAATAATAATAATAATAATAATAATAAAATACAAAATACCCCTGTAGTATAATAAAAAGAGTGATATAATTCATTGATTATTTTATAATTGTATCAATATTTATTTTACAATATTTAATTATGTTATTATTAACTTGTAACTCTAATAAAATTTTAGTTGTGTGATTATTGCTATTATTATTATTATTATTAAAAATTTTGTTCATAATATATATGTTATTGTTATTAATTTTAGTATGATATTTGTTATACATAATTAATTATGTTATTATAATTAATATAATAATAATTATTAATTATTGTTGTTATAATTAGTAGGATTTATTATAAATATTGTAATACAAATATCAATAATCATTATTAGTATTATTAATTATTGTAATTCCTGTTATTATTAATTATTATATATAATTTTGTACTTATTATATTATTATAATTATTAATATTACACTGTTCACCTTCTGCGATAGTGGAGTTACCACATCAGTCGTCGAAATTTTTTTCGGTGACCATTTTCAACATCCAACCACATCAATCTCTTCACAATCAGTCGATTTATCCAACCCACCATTCGGTTTTGCAATCAGACCATATTCAAACCCCCAAATCACCACCGAAAACTTTCAACCTCCACCTCCAACCGCCAGTGATTTCCACGGTGCTCCTCTCCCAACGCCATCTACACCATTGGGTTCAGAATGGCTTGATCTATCAACCCCCGCGCATGGATTTATCCAAACACCTTCCATACTCCAGCGATCTATATCCAAACACCTTCCCACCGTCGGACGTCGGACATCCACCCATCGACACCCATTTTCCACAACAAACTACTCTGACACCATCAACATCCACAACCCCACACTCCTCCATGCCTCATCCATCTTCAACTACTTACTTGCTCGGAGGAGCTTGCGGCATTAACGGAGAAGGCATCGAAGGTTCCCGACGCCACAGCTCTTCTCCGACGTTGTCCCACCCTCGCAGCGGACAGGAGACCACCATGGAAAATCGAGATAGGCGACGCACGGAAATTTGCAAGGGTCGATCGAAGGAGGTGCCTTTCACAGGATGGACGACATTAGAGCGGTGCCAAGCGTCTGACAGAGGAGAGATGGGCGTGGGAGAGACAGAAATCAGGGGTAACTTGGACAGTATCTTCATTTTTCATACGGAGATAGAGACAATTTCTTTTGTCTTTCGCTTTTGAAATGGACATGATTTATTTGTCTCTGTCAACTGGAGACGGAGGACAAAAAATCAGAAACATCAACCAAACATATATGGATCACAGGATTATTTTGTTTTGTTATCTGTCCCCATATACAGGGACAGTAACCATACACGGGGTTAGGATCCAGATGGCTTCATGTGTACTACATAAAGCAAGATAGTTTCTAGATCCTTACCCCTAAAGCTAATGCCTCTTGGACTTTTTCACACGTCTTAAAGCTCTGGATACTTATCAGAGGTTCCATTAAAACCAGGGTTGTCAATGGGAACTCCACAAGCTTCTAGGATGACCATTGACTAAACATTGTTCCCTTAAGGAACAATCCTGAACTAAAATCCTTGCACAGCCTAATCTTAAGCAATGCCATATTTGAAGATGTGATAAACACAAGAACTGACTATATTAGGAGTTAATAGCCCACTAACCACCTCAATTCTTAACATACGACTCAAATTTAAATGAGCAGAACGAAGTAATATGGTCTCTTAATTCATATAGAAAGTTCACTAATGATTCTTGTAAACTCTTTCTGAGATCTCCGTCTCCAAAGATCAAATGGTTCAAGTTAATGTGGTTCCCTCAACATAATTCTAGAGCTACCTTCATAATATGACTAGCATTAGAAGGTAAACTCCCTACAAGTGATAGCATCATTCAATTCCTTGATATTCCCTCCATCTGCTGGATATGTAACCAAGAAGAGGAGAAAATTGACCGCCTATTTTTTAAATGCAACTACATTGAACAAATTTGGAGATCAATCCTCCAACTTTGCAACGTCCCCCATCCTCACTTAGCTGGCATGATACAATGGATTGGGCATGCAAACTATGTAGCACCTTTAAAAGAGATCATATAGCTCTTAAATTAGCATTAGAGAACACTGTGCACCAGATTTGAGTTATCACCACCTAAGCATCTTCCAGCGAACATCCAAACCATTCAACATCATTTTACAAGAGCTCGCGGATAGCACGAGAGAGTAATTGTTGACTCACCAGTTACAATACAAGTTCAACCTTCTCCACTTCAGCGTGGAGACTTTCATGAGAAACATCCATATGAACTAGATAACTCTTGGCCAGTTGGTGTTCCATACTTAAAAACTAAACAAACCTTAAAGAAGTTGTGCAAGTAAAGTTAGCCTTATTTTTGTACCATATCATAGGCACATCTTCTATCTATCCTCTTGATTAATCAATATATTTAACTTCTAAAAAAACAAAAAAATAAAAGTCAGAATCAATAGTAAAGCCAACAAGCTTATGTTAGGAGCATAGGAGATCAACAAACAAGTTCTCAATAGAAATTAACCAAAAAAAACCAAACTCAAATTCAGCACTAAAACCCCACAAACCTAAATTACACAAGAGCTTAGCAGGATAACAAACAAGTTCTCAACAAAAGATTAAATTCATTATGGCCTCTTATTTTTCCTAATGGCCTAGGGGATCTTAATTCCTAAACTACCGTTGCTTCAACCATGTTAGCTTAGATGTACTAAAATCTAACAATTTTACATTGTATTTAATATTTAGTACACAATCAGGCTGCTTAGATATGTTATATTATGGTTGGTTATCTACTGCCCACCATTCATCGCCACTTGAGCAATTTTGGCCTCTATTTCTCCTATTCCCTCGCCCGCTGCCCATTCTAAGTGTTGTCCTAGGGCACCCAAGTGTCAAAGCAATCACCATAAGTTCCGTCGCGGTTTCAAGCAGAAAGTACAAGCAGGTAAACCAAACCTGAAAAGCCTGGTTTGATTACAATCTCAAGCGAAATGACAGTAGGGCAGATGATCTTGATGTCTGGTAATCTTTTCTTTATTAGATAGCTGGGGAACCCAGAATGTTTGATATAAATAAGTGAAAAAAATTAACGTAAATGCAAGGGAAAGAGAAAACAGAGTCTGGTCCATCAATTCAGTTCAGCAAAGCTATCATTAACTGGTAATCCACCAGATGTTTATAAAACAGCTTCACAACAATCTAATAAAAAATGAATGTTAGGTTAGCCAAAAATGGCTATCACTCCTAATACAAGACGAGACCAATTTTTGGGCTCTATGGTCAGGTTTATTGGTGGGAAAAAAAATTACCTAATCCGCTCTGTTGAAAATAAAATTACGAGGAATGTAAAAAGCGAAATCCAAGAATTAGAGTCATTTAAGATGCAGTGGACTCCTTCAAGTAGGCGATAAGATCAGCACGTTCTTGCGGCTTCTTCAGTCCAGGGAACACCATTTTCGTTCCAGGAATGTACTGCAAATATAGTCGTTCACATTTTTATCAACTTAAATAAAGGCTTTCCGTTCCAAACCCTTTAATAACTAAGCTCGGTCCAAATTAAATGCAAAATTTTGCAAAGCAGGTAATCAAATAAGGCGCAAAGCAAATCTGAACTCGGAAAGATTGGTAGGCCACATGTTTTTGCAATTAATCAATTTGATCTTGATGTAAAAATATATATACTTTCTAAACAATGCACATGAGTATGTGGAGCAGATACCTCTTGTAAGTGATAATAGACAAATTAGTACTACCTTGATTGGTCCTCTATTGATCTACAAACAAAATTTAGCTAACTTCATTGAACCAAATTACATTCAAAGGAACTGCAGCTTTACGTGTATGAGGCCAAATGAAAAAAAAAAAGAAGAGGTTTTATTTTGAGAGGAAATAAAAGGAAGATGATTAAAGTATAAAAGAAAGACCTTCTTGGGGTTGAGTAAGTAGTCATATAAGGTCTTCTCTTCCCAAATGACAGCCATGTTTTTGTTAGCAGCTGAATATGAATACCCAGGAGTTGTGCCAGATTGCCTCCCAAACAGACCATTCAGATTTGGCCCTGAAAATTATTCCAACATATTTGAAAACACAAAGCAGATTGCTATATTGTTAATAAGAAAAACATAGATCCAATGCAGTTTGAAAGGAAAATCAATTTAAGGGAGACAGATCATCAAAACATGAAAGTAAAGGGCAAGAAACAACCGAGATCCAAAGCAAATAGAGATTTATTGTTAGTTTAACAAAGACGTAGAAAAAAAGAAAATATGATACCTTGCTTGTGACCAGCACCTTTCTCGACAGTGTGGCATTGAGCGCACTTTGTCCGGAAGATCTTCTCTCCCGCTTTGGGATCTCCTGAGGGTGCTTCAGCAAACGACGCCATTTTCAACAACTTTCACTCGTGTTTCTCTTTTGCTTTGCTTTGTATGTAGGTTTCCAGATCTGGTTGGTGGTTAGTTATAATAATAACAAAATAATAGATGTACACGTTTCTTCGTTTAGACTCTTGACTTTTCTTTGGCACGTGGAATAGAAAATTCGAGAGAGGGACCAACTAATAGTAACAGTAACAGTAATAATAATAATAATAATAATAATAATAATAATTATTATTATTAATGAATAGTTAGGGGGACTTTCGTTCTTTCTCCAGCTACCGAATAGACCCGAACCCGACATCAACAGTGATATCCGAGCCCGTGACTCGCGAGAGTAGCGTACTAGAACAATTACTACCTTTTTAAAGCTCGATATGACATTTTCCTTTTCTTTCAAAACAGTTGAGTGCGCAAAACAATAATGATTTGGGCCCGCAATACTAAAACATTTTCATACGAAATCATTGTTTGGCCAAACACTATTTCAATAACCAAATCAGTTCATATACATATAATCATTACCAAAACTGGCCCAATACAATTTCAATACCAAATTACGAAAATACCAATTAGACACAATCCAAATTGACATTTATGCAGACGTGTACTGATCCCGACCCTTACTCTGACTCTTTGCAGTAGACATACTCCCGTTTCACTAACGGGGTACTCTTCAATTCCTGAAAAATAAATGCAATGTTGGGTG
>JANITW010000001.1:32288263-32298285 GCA_027564335.1 Erythroxylum williamsii | reverse complement strand
AGTCAACAGACTGAAATAAATTGTAAATATGAAAAGGGCCACGAGGCCATTAAATTGTGTATGTAAATTGTTTTCCGAATAAATTATAATGTGTGTGTGCATGTGTTAAGAAAAAAAAATTTATTTATACTGAGCTTTGACTGACTGAGTGATGTAGCACGCCACCCTCGCAGGGCACAGACTCGGATATCACCATCGATGTCGGATTCGGGTCATGCGGGAGTGGGGTGTTACATCAACAGTACAGTGTGAGAGATTCCAGAGGAGTGCATGAATTGGGAGCCTTAACAGCTCAAGCTAAAAGAATGGAAAGCCTAGAATCGAAAGTGGATTCCTTAGAAAATCGGATAACCTCGCAGTTGTCTTTCATCACGGCCGAGCTGAAAAATTTGAATGTGCATCGTTCTGCTCCTTCAACAGAGCTTACCGCACCCATTTGTGAAACTTGTGGGCCGGTAATGCATATTTTGAGCGTTTGCCCCAGACGATATGAGGAGTGTCGGCAAAGTATCAAGGAAGGCAGAACCAGAAATGGGATCCATACTCCAACACGTACAACGAGGGATGGAAAGCTCATCCAAGATTCAGTTGGAGAAATGAAGAAGGTAGAGTGCCGAACAGATTTCAAAGTGGAGCTAGATCGTCAAACAACCAGTTTCCCGACCAATATGCTTTGACGGTGCAACAACCTAAATAGGACACCAACTAGCTTTTGCACAGTATGATGACGCTTATGAAGGAAGAGAGGAATTCCAACGCTAACCAGTTCAACGCCATTGCGAATTTAATTCAGCAAGATTCCTCTAAGAATGCTGCTCGGTTTACTGCCTTGGAAAAGAGAATGGAGCAATGGGAAACCAAGGCCAAAAACCTAAATTCCTATGTCACTCAGTTGTCTAGCAACTTGAGTGAAAATCAAGCTAGGAGCAGTGGAACTATACCTTCCAATACTGTGATGAACCCCAAGAGCTTAAATGCGATAGCTTTGAGAAGTGGGAAAAAGGTTGAATTCAACATTCCGGATGAGGAAGAAGCACACACAGAGGAAATTGAGGCTGAGGAAGCACCTCAATTTAAAGCGAAGACAATGAAATCAGAAAGTGCCAGAGAGGAGAAACTATCAAAAGAAAAAAAGAAATCAACAACAGCTGAGAAAGAAACAACTCCAAGAAGTTCCAAAGAGGAAGCAAAGGATGAAAGATCGAATGAGCATAGAGTCAAAAGTAAGGAAGTCAATCTGAAAGACCTAACCTTTCCAAATTCTTACCTAATGAGTAAGAAGATGAATGAGCTCAAACATGAAAAAGACATAATTGACTTGTTGGGAAAGGTAGAAATCAATGTCCCCTTGCTTGATTTAGTGAAGAGAGTTCCGGCCTATGCTAAATACTTGAAGGACTTGTGCATGAATAAGAGAAAGTTTAGGCCAAACGAGAGAGTCCAAGTACGATCCAATGTGTCTTCATTGTTCAAGCCCCAAATTCCAGTCAAGTGTCAAGATCCCAGATCGTTCACTATCCCTTGTGTTATAGGAAAGGTGACCATCGGACAAGCATTATTAGATCTAGAGGCGGCTATCAATGTGATGCCTAAATCAGTCTACGAGGCCCTAGGAGTGAAAAGTATAAAACCTACATCTGTAGTTTTACAATTGGCCGATAGATCCTTTAGGCATCCCGTGGGGATAATTGAGGACATCTTGGTCCAAGTTAAAGACCATTAGGAAACTTTAGACTTTTCAACCATTCACTCAAATTTTCCTTTTTTTTGTCCAACGTATAACATGTTTGGATATTTACCGATGTAAAGATCTTTATGTAACTCATTCCTTCTACAAAAAAGTTTTAAATTAGCTTGTGATTTTGCGTTGTCCTTTTTCTGCCCTTCAATGTTCATTATGGTATTGAACAAATTGTTAAAAATATTTTTTCTATATGCATCACGTCTAGATTATGGCATATCAATGGTTATAAGAATACACAAATTTTATGCTTTAGATTTGTAGCCCTGGCATAATCACTGTTAAGAACATATATGCCTCATTCATTCACATCCATGGAGGCAAATTATAAGGAGTAATTATGATTGGCCATGAAGAATATTGTTGGCCGGATTAATCAAAATGTTCGTTCCATCCAGCAACAATCCCAACCTAACATTTTGACTTTCAGCTACAAACTTATAATGGGTGTTATTGAAATGTTTCCATGCCAGTGCATCCGATAAATGACTCATTATTTCATCTTCCTGTTCGTGCTCATTGTGCCATCTCATGTGAAATGCAGTAATTACAGAAGCATATAGTCTTTAAAGTCTTGGAGTTAGCAAGAAATAATACATCCACTTCTAAGGTATTAGTGGGAAATAATAAATCCATTTCCAGGGTACTAAAATCTATTTTAGGCTTGAACTTAGATTGATCACAAAATTTGCACGCTTATAATTCCACATCATCTCTCTAATACAACATGCATCCTAATTTACGATAATCAATTTTTTCAATAGGTAAATCAAGATCCCTAATAAGTTTCTTCATATTATAAAAATATTTCTTCATATTATAAAAATTATCGTTCATTATATGATCAGGAGGAAATGATTTATTATATCATCTAAGAATTTTATCAAAACTACAATCATAAATATTCCATTCAGATTTTATGTTTAATATCTGAGTAACTGAAGACAATTGAGTCATTGTCTCACAATTTAACCATAATGCTTGGTTAGTTGAGTGTAGTAAGCCAAAAAATTATTTTACATGTGGGTTTGGATTTTCTTCAATATTTCCTATATTTTCTTGAAAGGTATAACCGGCTACATCATATATCATCTGCAAATAAGGATTTTTAGTTGCGCCTATATTATTTGTTCTAAATCTAGTCCGCCTTCAAACTCATCCATATTTACTGACGAGTTTACTTCATTACCTCTTGAGGTGCTACAAATCAATGACTTCCTTTGTCATGTCAACTCAAAATAATTTGGAATAAACCTTTTTCTCAATAAATGGCCATTCACTTCATCAATATGAAGGAAACGAATATATTTGTACTTTTTACATGGACATTTAATTTTTGGGTCATTCATATATATAGGTTGAGAACATGCATAATGAGTAAAAGCTTCAACTGCCTCAACAAACTCAGGAGTAATGAAACCATCAGGTCGTCTATAAATCCAAGATCTATCAAACATTACTCATTTCTGCACTATTAATTTTAAAAAATAATTCATAGTTACTATCCTTTATATTCCCTAAGTTTATAGAACATTTAAACTTTACACAACATCCCCTAAGTATTAATCAATTAAATTAATCACCTACAGTTGGTTTCAATATTATGGTATACGACATTGTTTACACCTGTGAATCAAGAAACCAAGTTCTCACTGTTACTCCTAAGTTTGTGGAATTTTTCACTAATAAGCCTCACGGGAGCTTCATCACAGGTTTCCAGCCTATATACTGACTTAGGGATTTATCATGCAAAGAAACTGTCATATCTATTAAACCTATGAAATTCTTATGTTAATACTAAGTTTAAATTAATCACATTGAAGTTGAAGTATTAATCAGTTGAATTAATTACCTACAATTGATTTCAATACTATGGTACGTGACATTGTTTATACTTATGAATAAAGAAAGCCAGTTCTTGCTGTAACTCCTAGGCTCATGGAATTTTTCACCGATAAGCCTCACGAGAGCTATATCGTGAGTTTCTAACCGAAACTTACAAATAAAGTTCATGAACCTAAATTATGCATTATTCAATTAAATCATTAATGTTAGTCATCAAACATATCTAAAATGAACACTTGAATTCAAAACCTAAGAAACAAAAAGAATATAATCCTCATAAAGATAGAACGAAAAGAAATCCTAATGTAAACTTTAAACCATGCTTATTAATTAAACACTTCTACAAATAAAAGACTTCAATTATCTATAACCCAAACATAATTCCTCTAGTTATTTGAATACATCTATATAAGCAGAACACTCCCATCATTTAACATCAACATAATAAGTAATTCATCAAACACCTTACATGCATCAGAAATTCATTCCAACATCACAATCAAAATCACATTTTGTCTCTTACATGATTAACATTTATACATTCAAATTGCTTTCCAATCACATAATACCCAAATAAATTAATAAAACTAAATATATTCATCAGAAATACATCCGATATCACACGACTAACATGAATTATACAAAAAATCACAGAGAACAAAAGTTGAATGATTTATCTCTGTCGAAGGATACAATGATAATGGTTGGAGACAAAAAATGACGATGAGTAGAATAGGAATCCACGACAGAGAAATGGGAGAGAGGAAAAACGAAGGAGAAAACGCAGGGGGTCTTTCAGGATGGTTAAATGCGTAAGAAAATGACGTTGTTTGGTGTTAAACCAAATTATGTCATTTTTTTTATTTAAAACGTAGAAGATAAAGGAAACGATGATGATTTCCTCTAAAATTTACCAACGAAAATTTTTTTCTATCAATATACTCAAAACTTTTTTGTTCCATTAAGAATTCTCACCTTCTTTACAGACAGGAATTTTCTACCATCGCTAAATTTTGACGAAAAATTTTTCGGGATTATTTCGCTCGATATTTACCATTGGATATTATTACTATGTTAAATGAAAATTTTTCTAACAATGTTACCAACAGAAAATTTTTCGTCTATAATTTACAATAGTTTAGTTTCCGTTGGTAATTTTCCATCGCTAATTATTAGTTTTCTTATAGTGATGGACATCATAAGTGAAAGTTCAATTTTCCATTTGAGAGCCACCTCCGAGAGTGCCTTCGTAGATGACCATCTTTACTTAGGACCTGTGTTGTTAAGTCTTTTAGATCTTTCATTCTATTGCGTACCTTTTTCCCTTCTTCGCCCTCCATTAGACCCCTTAAAACGTCCACGATTTTTTCTCGTAGAATGAGGCCATTTTTGTTGACCTTAGGTCTTAGTGCCAGTTTGATGTCTTCGATTAACATGAAAACATTCATTTTCTACTCAATGTAAAGTGACCAAGTGATTAATGGCACACCATTCACCACACTTTTGAGGGTCGAGTTCCAACCACAGTGGGTTAAGAACCATCCGGACCAACCATGACTCAGCACCTAGGCTTGTGGTGCCCAATTCAAGCACCCTTTAGGTAAGAAATTGAAAGGGTCTTTCTGACTCCGACATTGAAAAACGTGGCATTAGCAACTTTATCGTTTGGACTCGTTACCACCCACAAGAACCTTTGCTCACGTGGCTCTAAACCGAAAGCTAGTTTAATTACTATTGGCTTTTCATGGTTAATGTTCACAATTTTAAGGGTACATTAATGTTGGATTGTTCATAAACTTTCTTTCAAGATTCCATGAGTCACATATTTAATATACATTTAATTTACTACATATTTAAAATAAATAACTTAAAAATAAATTCAACATATAAATTCTTTAAATTTTAATATGCTTTCCCCTCTCAAAAGAATAACATCTCCAAAGCTTGTGATCTTACTTCACTACAAGAGTAAAGTTATTTAGTGACAATTTTTTTGTGGCTAACTATTATTTCATTACAAATACGAGATTTTTTGTGACAAAACAATTGATTGATACTATTGTTTGGATTAAATATGATTTTTTTCATTAATACAATAATAATTGTGACAATTTAGTACCTTTCACAATTAAGTTGTCAGTACTAATATATTAATAGTGACAACTTTTCTTTTATCACTAAGTTTTGTCACTAAATGCCTATGCAATTTGGCACTAAAATAATTTTGACGGAAATAAATTGTAATTGTGACAAAACATATGTTAGTAACTAATATTTTCTATTTTTTATGACAAAACATAATTTGGTCATTAATATTTTTTCTTTTTGTTACGAAACAATTAATTGTCACACAATATTTTACTTGTTGTGATAAAAAAATTTTATCAATAAATATTCAATTAATTAGTGTCTACTTTATATTATCATAATAACTAAACTATAACTATGGTCACAACTATTCGTAATTTAGTGACAAATTATTTTTGTCATCACAAATACGATATTTTTAATGCCAAGACAATTGATTAACACTATTGTTTAGATTATCTGTGATGATTTATATTTTGTCACTAATATAATGGTAATTGCGACAATTTAGTATCTTTCACATTTAAATTGTCACTATTAATATATTAATTGTGTTAAAATTTATTTTATCACTAATTTTTTATCACTAAAAGCCTGTGAAATTTGGCGCTAAAATAATTTTGATGGGAATTAATTATAGTTGTGACAAAACATATGTTGGTAACTAATATTTTCTATTTGTTGTAACAAAACATAGTTTAGTCACTAATATGTCTTTTTTGTTGTGATGAAACAGTTTATCATCACACAATATTTTACTTGTTGTGACAGAAAATTTTGTTAATAAATATTCAATTAATTAGAGTCTACTTAATATTGTCACAATCACCAAACTATAACTATGGTCACTACTATCTGTAATTTAGTGACAATTTTATTGTGCCTAAGTATTATTTCGTCACAGATGCAAGGTTTGTTGTGATAAAACAATTGTTGATACTATTGTTTGGATTAACTGTGATGATTTATTTTTGTGTCACTGATACAATGGGAATTGTGACAATTTAATACCTTCACATTTAAATTGTTACTATTAATATATTAGTATTGTCAAATTTTCTTTTATCACTAAGCTTTGTTATTAAAAGCCTATGTACTTGTTATGACAAAAAATTTTGTCAATAAAAATTCAATTAGTTAGTGTTTACTTTCCTTTTTTATGTAAGAAAAATAATAAAAAAGGAAAGGGGGAGAGGTTGGTAAATTGCGAGATCATAAGTTTTAATTTTAGAGTAATTAGGTTGTAAGGTTAGGATTGTTTGAGTTGGGTAGAAGTGATTTTGTAATTTTTTTTGGTAAATCAGTAAAACTTTATACAAATATGAAAAATTTATATACAAAGCTAGTGATTTCCCATAAAATCTCTAGCCTACAAAAAACCACACAAAGGGTAAAAACATAGGGGCCTTAAACAAAGCAAAGAAGAAAACACCACACCGACAATACATGCCTCTTGAGCAGCCTAAGAAAGCTAAATCTAATACCCTAATACATAAACTCCCCAGCAAACATCAGAAAGCCACACAAAGACCAGCAGCAAAAACCACAACAAACCAGGACTAAATCCATAACCAGCAAAATACATCTAGAGAATTCTAGCATGACCGCCAAAGACAAGGAAACTCCACCTGGTTGCCTACTCAATAATAGTAGGAGGAAATTACACCCCTCCTCCTCAGTAACCCTTAGATGTCCCTGAACCTGCATTGTTAGCAATAGGAATAACAAGAAACGGAATACACACATAATTACCTTCCCTCAATGTTTAGGCGGAGTTGCTCTATAGCTTGTAAGATCACCCACGAAGTAAAACTCCCTATATCCAAGGCTTCATCACGAAAGGTGAGAAGGTTTTGTTCATACAATAGAAGTGATTTTGTAATTTGTGAGATCGTTTTTTAAAAGTCCTTTCATTTTTGGTGGACTAAATTGAGTAGACGTAAATGTTAAGTATTATTTTAAATATAAAGGATAAAGAATATTAAATCATGTGAATGTGTGTATCTATTAGAAGTTTCATAAGCTTAATAACAAATGACTAGTTAAATAAACAAAGAGAATGATTATTGTGAGATTTAATTATTAAGGTGATGGAGTCAATTAAAGGTCTTAAGTCTATTGTGAATAGCAAGTTAGAGGATGAAGTTATGGGGGAGGGATAGAATGGCATTTCTCTCATATGAGACTATATTTCTTGTTCAAATGTGGAATCAGTAGTACTAAAATAGCAAATGAAATCACCTGTGTTACTTGTGTTGTTCCAACTCTGTTCCAACCCGTCTTATTCACACATTTATATATGTCCCCTAAAATGGGCCCTTCACCCTACCTATTATTATTTTTTGTAATAAAAAATCCAATTTATAATATAATTTTTAAACTAATTAAATCTCTCATTTTAACTATCTTTTACTTCCTTCGAAAACGAACGACAAGTAGTTTGGTTAGTCAATGGAACACTCTCCATCCAAGTAGCTTAAAGTCGCGTGGATCTATTCACTATTAACCTTTCACTTCCAGAGTCGACTCTAACGACTACGTTTCCTATTCCCATCAATTACATTGCTCTCTCTCTCTCTCGCTCTCTCTCTCTATGACCTAGATTCTCAATTAAGCTTTCAAAAGGCGATCCCTAACCCTAGTTTTTGCGATCTCTTCTTTGCCTTAAAGTTCTACCTTTTTTGTCATCTTTTATGGGTTCTCTCATTTGTTTAATTCTACTGTTCATTGCTGTTTAGTTTTGATTCTGTTCTATTTGGTTATCATAAAATCTCAAACTTCTTCTCTTCTCTTCTGCTTTCTTTAGTTTTGGTAATAATCTTCTTTTCTACCTTATAACAATGTGTCTGAGACAAGAACAAGTAAGAAATCTTGTTGTCTTGTTTCCATATAATTATAATATGGCAATTTTAGGAGATCTAAGGGTCTCTGCAACACGGGCCTCTCACTGGAAACTCCCTCATCGAGCCTTTTTATCTCCTCAAAATAACCAATGAAATTACTAGACTTATTTTCTTTTTTTCTTCGGAAAGATTGCAACTTTATAGCTTTACTTTGACTCCTCTCTCTCTCCTGCTCTGTACAACTGATAGCCCCACCAGAACTTGAGGCTTAGTTCATTGTTTATACTCTCTCTCTTTCTCTTAATCTTTGCTTGTTTTGGCCTTTATCCTTTCTCTAGACAAGGGTAATTTGGCTACAGGAAGCTCTCTTTCTACAGTGCCTCTCTCCCCCTTTTCACTGCAAAAGCAAAGGTTTCTTCAAGTTCCTGATCCTTCAAGTTAGGTGCTTTTTTACCCTTCATTTTTTGCAAATTTTCCCCTTATGGTACCACCTTTTTGCATCTAGATCTCTTCTATTTGTTTGGATCTATGGTGGGTTTGGCTTAAAGCACTAATTTTTATTATCAAGATCCGGTTTTTACTGAATTAGCCTTTGATCATGTTTTGTACTTATCTTACTGGAGCGCTCGGTGTACAAAATCAACTTGATTGACTAATTCTTTACTCTCTCTTTTTTTCTAGTGGTTCTTGGAATGCTCATCTTGGTTTTATTTTATATTTTTCACTTATGTTAGGTGGTTCTGATTTAAATATTCTTCTTTTAATTGTTTAAAGGTTTCAGATTCAGATGGTTACTTACGACTTGCAGATTTTCCTCTCTGTTTTTTTTACCTATGGAAACATTTGTTCCTTTAATTTTTTAATTTGCGTGTTTCTGATGGTTCTCTTTAAAATTTCCAATTCCTTTTGTGCTTCTGTTGGTTGTTGTGTTTAGCGCAATGATCTTTTTTTGGGTAAAGTTTCAATTTTTGGTGTTGAATTTTTTAGATCTTTTGTGAATCGATTCCGGGTAATCTAAATTTCTAGTTAAGGATTGTCTTTACTTGGTACTATTCTGTTTAAAATTTAGGGTATTTGATGGAGCTGTTTAGGTTTCAGTAAAAACCTCTCTGTTTCTTTTTTAAGGCCTTCCAATTTTCTTCTCTTGAATTACATATTTTTCGAGGATTTTTGTTATTAGTTCTTACTGTTTCTTTAGAACATGAAGCCAATTTTCACTTTTCTTGAGCTGATAAGTCAAAGGCCTAGAGTTGGTTATGTGAAATTTGGTATTATAATTTGTACTAGTTTATTATCAATTAGACTTGATGTTGTCCTCTTTGGCAAAATATTAATTTGTATTTTTTATTGATATCTTAGATTTGAATTGACTGGGATTACAAAAGAATGTCAAAGGAAACGATTACCCTCATGTAAAGTCCTTAAAATTCATTTACCAGTTATGTAAATTTGTTGGTTTGCCTGGGACAATCTTCTTGAGTTTGGTTCTTGTTTTTAAAAGTGTC
>JANITW010000001.1:31807278-31822856 GCA_027564335.1 Erythroxylum williamsii | reverse complement strand
CCCCCACTTTCCTCCCCAGAAGCAGGTGATGAGCAAGAGATTGAGTAATCAAGGGCCAAGACATCACTCCACTTTTGAAATATTGTAAATTTAAGCAAATCTAGTAAACCAAGGCTTACTTCCATTTTGAGCAATCGATTGTTCATATATCTTTTGTATTTTAGGATATTCTTGAAACATTCATGTATTGGGGGCTTCAAATTCCCACTAAAGCTTTGTAAAAACTATGACCTTTTGATCCTAATAGTTTATGATTTTGGTTTCGCCCATGATGCTCAAGGTTACATAGGGGAAATATTCGTGTACTGACTTCAGGGATATTTCTGGGTTGATGTGAGTTGATTTAAACCAAATTATCTTCTTGGAAGTTGTAGATGATTTTTTCAACTTTCCAACGATATAAAGTTTGAAAATTTTGGATATCGGAGTTGAGAGATATGAGCATTACAAATTGAATTGTTACATAGGATGTGTGTATGTAGCAAATATGGAGATTGATCTTAATAAGACGTCAGCATCGTCTTAGTCTTCTTTTGTCTTAGTTTAGTACCTAAGATGCTTCATCTTAGTTTTGCATCTTAGTATGACGTCATTATCGTCTTAGTCTTCTTTCGTCTTATTTTTGGTACCTAAGATGCTTCATCTTAGTTTTACGTCTTAGTATGACATCAGCATTGTCTTAGGATGACATCAGCATCATCTTAGTCTTTTTTCGTCTTAATTTTGGTACCTAAGACACTTCAGTTTTACGTCTTAGTATGATGTCAGCATCTTCTTAGCATGACGTCACCATTGTCTTAGTCTTCTTTCGTCTTATTTTTGGTACCTAAGACGCTTTGTCTTAGTATAACGTCAGTATCATCTTAGTATGACGTCAGCATCATCTTAGTTTGTATCGTCATCTTCTGTCTTATTTCTGGTCACTTTAGAGGCAGAATCTCGCTTTGAGGTCTGTACAGAAGTTGTAGATCTACAAGTCTTCTTTCAAATGGCCTAAGAATGAAGTCAACCCCACACTTGTAGTGAGAGTTATGGTAATTATGCCAATGAATGTACAAAATGAGTAAGGGCATGAACATGTTGGATTCGTTTGGCCACAAATTCTTCGTCTGACCTCCGATTGAGATGATTCTTGAAGCGTTAGATTCCTAACACATTTTTCTTCCTTCCCTAATTGATATCCAGTGGTGTTGAATTCTTAAAGATTAATGTAAAGGAAGTAAGGTATAGGTTGGTAGGGCAAGACTTGGTTGTGAACACACTTTAGATTTTTAAGCACAAGGTTTATGACTCCGGTGGTTGGGCTCCGGATCATTATGGTATTAGAGAAAGCGTTGGACTCTGGAAACAAGGGAGGTCCAATAGATGTGGCATGAGAGTAAGAGTTAGATTTCAGAACCAAGCGGGATCCAACAATTGTGGTATCACAGCGACTAAGTTTAGGTCCAAGTTTGGGACTAGGTTTTTGAGTATCCTGAGTATGAAATGGGTAGCTTAAGACATGAAAGTTTAAATTTTTTTCTCATGATTTGAAATTTTTTTATATGATTTGAACCGTTTTATATACTTTGAAATTTGTTTTGTATTAACTAAAGATTTTAAACGATTTCTATTCAAGGTGTGAAAAATGATGCCTTGAAGATGAACTCGAGGAGCTCTGACTTGATCTGGCTCTCGCCAAGGGAGCACGGATGAATCTTATGTGTGTAGCATGAAGTGCCACCACCTCCTCCTCCTATGCCATCTATGGACTTGCAGTTCTTTCAGGCCTTTATCCAGGCTTTCACGTATGCCATGGGCCAAGGGTCGTAAGGCCTGATGCAGGCTTCAGTGGAGAGGAGTGGTCAGTATGATAAGTTCCACAAGTATGGAGCTGTAGATTTTCTTGGGAATACAAATCCCGAAGAGGCTGAAGCCTGGTTAAAGAGGACTGAGAGGGTTCTGACTCAAATGAAGTGCTCAGATGAAGAGAAGTTAGATTATGCAGTGAGCTTGCTACAAGGAGATGCTCTTCATTGGTGGGAATCAGTGCCCTACAGTCAAGTGATGCCTCTGGTTTTATCCTGGAGAGATTTTGTGGAAGTGTTCAGGAAGAAGTACCTCTCGAGGGTGTATGTCCAAGACAAGGCTAGGGAGTTTCTAAATCTCACACAGAGAGACCTGAATGTGAGTGAATATGAGCTGAAGTTCACCCAGCTGTCACGGTATGCGGCCAAAATTGTTGCTAATGAGGAGGATAAGTGCTACAAATTTGAAGGAGGACTACATTTGGGGATCAAGGAGAAAGTCCTTATTCATAATTTTTGTGACTACCAACAATTGTTAGATGCTACACTCCAGGCTGAGAAGTTGGAAAATATCATAAATGAAGTGAGTAGGAAGAGGAAGAACAAGGAGCAGTCCACTAAAAAGGGGATGAGCACTCCAAGGCATGAGGGGAGTACAAGGAGCTACCATACTCAGAGTGAAGTGGGGAGTAATGGCCCTATCAAGGACAAGTAGGCAAGAGCAATCTTGAGACAAGCCTCGAGTGTAGGAGGCATTGGAAGGACGGGGAGGAGTAAGTTCACAAACCCTCAATGTGAGCATTGTGGGAAGTTTCACAAAGGAGAATGCTTTAAGCTAGTTGGAGCATGTTTTCGATGCGGAGAAAAGGGACAATTGATCAAAGATTGTCCCCAAGTAACAAGGCAAGAGGGGTTCCAAATGCAAGCCCCAAGGAGAGTAGAAACCGTGGGAACCAGACCAGTCACACAGGTGGGTAGCTTTGAAACTACAAAGAAGACTATTCCTCTAGGGAGGCCAAGGGGTCAAGCACAGGCCAGGGTTTTTTCTATGACTAGAGAGGAAGCTACAGCCGCACTTGAAGTTGTCACGGGTATGGCCCAGTTATTTAATTTTATTGTACATGTGTTGATTGATTCCAGCTCCACTCATTCATTTGTTTCTGCAAGCATGACATTACATGATGTTTTTTTTATGCCACTGAAAAGTCCCTTAGTTTAGCACTCCTCTAGGAAGGCATGTGATAATAATTCAAGTGAATAAAGATTGTAAAATGTTCTTCGAGGGTATTCAATTAGTGGTGGATTTGCTACCCTTAGAGTTAAAGGGGCTAGATGTCATATTGGGGATGGATGTTATGGAGAAGTATCATGCAAAGTTAGATTGTAGCCTTAAGGAGGTGGAATTTAATTTGGGCAATGGTGAGAAGGTGATTTTTAGAGGGGTCAGGAAAACACCATCACCAAGAATCATTTTTACTTTGTTAGTTGACAGGATGATAGGAAAGGGGTGTGAAGCCTTCTTAGCGCATGTTGTGAACATTGATGGGAACGAAGGGAAGTTAGATGATTTTCTAGTTGTGAGGGAGTTTCCAGATGTATTCCTAGAGGATTTACCTTGTTTGTCACCGGTAAGGGAAATCAAGTTTGCCATCGACTTGATTCCCGAAACCACACCTATTTTGATACCACCTTATAGAATGGCTCCAGCTAAGTTGAAGAAGCTTAAGGATCAGTTGGAAGAACTACTAGAGAAGGGGTTCATAAGGCCAAGTTCGTCACCTTGGGGAGCACCAGTTCTGTTTGTTAAGAAGAAGGATGGAACATGGCGCATGTGCATTAATTATCGGAGACTCAACAGGGTGACAATTAAGAATAAGTATCCTCTGCCTTGGATTGATGATCTGTTTGACTAACTTCAGGAAGCCAGGGTCTTTTCCAAAATTGGTTTCAGGTCAGGCTATCATTAGCTTAGAATCAAGGAGTCTGATGTAAGCAAGACAACCTTCAAAACACAGTATGAACATTATGAGTTTTTAATCATGCCTTTTGGATTAACCTATGCTCCAGCTGCTTTTATGGATCTTATGAATAGGGTCTTTAAGGAATATCTAGATCAGTTTATCATAGTATTTATCGATGACATTCTGGTGTGTTCCAAGAGTGAAGGGGAACATGAGAAGCATCTCAAGATTGTGTTGCAAACATTGACGGAGAGGGAACTATATGCCAAATTTAGCAAATGTGAGTTTTGGCTTGATGAAGTGATTTTCCTTGGGCATGTGATTTTGAAATATGGGGTACATGTTGTTCCAAGGAAGGTTGAAGCAGTGGTAAATTGGCACGCACCCAAGACAGTGACGAAGGTAAGGAGTTTTCTAGGTTTGGCAGGATATTATAGAAGATTCGTCGAAGGATTCTCTATGATAGCTGCTCCAATGACGAAGTTATTGAGGAAAAATTAGAAATTTATCGAGAGTAAGGAATGTCAGAAAAGTTTTGAAGAGCTCAAGCGCAGGTTAACAAGTGCTCCAATTTTGATTTTTCTTGTGGAAGATAAGGGTTATATAGTATACAGTGATGCTTCGAGAAAGGGTTTGGGTTGTGTGTTAATGCAAAAAGATAAGGTAATAACTTATGCCTCGCAGCAACTAAAGCCTTATGAACTAAATTACCCGACCCATGATCTGGAGTTTGCAGCAATAATTTTTACCCTAAAGATTTGGAGACATTATCTGTATAGGATTCAAACGAGGATTTTTGTCGATCATAAAAGTCTTAAGTATTTGTTGAGTCAAAAGGAATTGAATTTGAGATAGAGAAGGTGGTTAGAGTTGCTCAAGGATTATGACCTGTTGATTGAGTACCATCTAGGGAAGGCGAATATGGTAGCGGATGCCTTAAGCAGGAAATCGTCTATAGCTGATGTTCAAATAGTTTTTCTGCCACTATTAGAGGAGATGGCTAAGCTTAGGATAAGTTTGAAACAGGAGGAACCTGAATGCATTGTTGTTATTTTCAAAGTGAGACTGATACTCAGGGAGAAAGTTAAGGAGTTACAAGCACAGGATGCAGAATTGAGTGAGCTTTGAGAATAAATTTAGAATAACAAGAAATCTGAAGTAGTAGTGAGGGATGATGGACTTATGGTTGTAGGAAATAGACTTTGTAACCCGACTATCAAGGAAGTAAAGGATAAAATATTGGATGAGGCACATAATGCACCTTATGCCATGCACCCAGGTAGCACGAGGATGTACAGAGATTTGAAAGGACATTTCTGGTAGAAAGGTATGAAGAGGGATGTAGTAGAATATGTAAGCAAGTGTTTAGTGTGTCAGCAAGTCAAGGTTGAGTACTAGGCACCTTCAGGCAAGTTAAGGCCATTATCTATTCTTGAGTAGAAGTGGAAAAGGATAACTATAAATTTTCTGATGGGTTTGCCTAAGACTGGTAGGAAGCATGATGCCATATGGGTCATTGTTGATCGGTTGACAAAATTGACTAATTTCCTAGCAATTACGCAAACTGACTCTCTGCATGTGCTAGCCAAGAAGTATATGGATGAGATAGTAAGATTACATGAGATTCCGGATTCAATCGTCTCTGATAGGGATCCTTAATTCACTTCGAGATTCTGGGGAAGCTTGCAAGAGACTCTCAGAACCAAGTTGAATTTTAGTACAGCTTTTCATCCCCAAACGGATGGTCGATCTGAGAAGACCATTCGGATGCTTGAGAGAATGCTTAGAGCATGTGTAATGGATTTCAAAGGAGCTTGGGACAAGCATTTACCATTGGTCGAATTTGATTATAACAATTCGTACCATTCGAGCATTCAGATGGCTCCATATGAAGCACTGTATGGAAGGAGATGTAAAACTCCGATATGTTGGGATGAAGAAAGAGAAAGGAAACTGATAGGGCTAGAGCTACTTCAGATGATGGTCAATAAGGTTAATCTAGTTGAGCTAGGGTTTCATCTTTTCTAAACCTTCTAAAAAGATTTTGGTGTTGTGCAAGAAGGGAAAAAGGTAGAGGAAGATAAAAGCTTTCTTTTAAACCAAGCATTTCTTCATTTGGAGAAGATTTGAGGTAAGAGCATGGTAAGACTTTGGATTTTTGAAAGGGTTTTGGTTTCAAGAGCTTAGTAAATGCATGGGTTTAAGTATTATAGGATCAATTCCATGCATGGGGTCCTTTGAGTTTTCCTATTTGAATTCTTATGATTTGGGATTTTTGTCTATGTTGAAGAAAATCAAGAAAGACAAGAGGAGCAAGAGGAGAGGCATATTTGAACAAGCCATAGTCAAGGACTTCAAGGTGGGTTTCACTTTTATATTTAGGTGATAAGCTAATAAAAGTTTTCTGTCAATAAATGACTGTAAATAAATTTTACAACCACCTCATTCATGTGCATTTAATATTGTTAAATGCTGCAAGATTGTCTTACATACATATACATGATTTGTGTGATAATTTATGGAAAGTTGTTTTTAAAATGATTCTTTGAAATGATGCATGATTATTAAACCATATTTTTGGAAATGGTTTTTAAGATATAACAAGCATATGAAAAGCAAGTTTTCAAGAGAATGTGTCAGTTTGGGCACCAAGCTTACAAGATTATGAAAATCTATGCATTATGTGGGTTTGTGATAGTCCCTTAAGAACCATCACGTGCACATTGACCCAAGTATAGGCTTCTCCCGCCTGCCCGCTAGTGGCATGGAGCTCACTCAAGGACTCCCCCAAGAATTCATGACTACACAAGACCATTTCATTGGAAATGTGTAGTGCGTCATGTTTCGGACTTATCCAAACTATTTAATGTGCTTATGTGTTCATGACAAGTTGATTGGAGTAATGCATTTATGATTTACATACCCATGAATTTCGGCATGGAAAATATTTTTAAAATGTCTTTGCTTGTTGCAAACTATAAAATTGTTACTCATGGGCTTTAAGCTCTCCCTCACTTTCCTCCCCATAAGCAGGTGATGAGCAAGAGATTGAGTAGTTAAGGACCAAGGCATCACTCCACTTTTGAAATATTGTAATTTAAGCAAATTTAGTAAACCAAGGCTTTAGTTGCATTTTGAGCAATTTATTGTTCCTATATCTTTTGTATTTTGGGATATTTTTTTGAAACATTCATGTATTGGGGACTTGAAATGCCCACTAAAGCTTTGAAAAACTACTATCTTTTGATACTAATGGTTTATGATTTTGGTTTCACTAATGATTCTCAAGGTTACATAAGGGGAAAATTTTGTGTACTAACTTCTAGGATATTTCTGGGTTGATGTGAGTTGATTTAGGCAAAATGGTCTGCTTGGAAGCTGTAGGTAATCCTTACAAATTTCCAACAACATAAAGTTTGTGAATTTTAGATATCATAGTTGAGAGAAATGAGCATTACAAGTTGTGATGTTGCATAGGATGTGTGTATGTGGCAGCTATGGAGTTTGTGTCTTAGTATGACGTCAGCATCGTCTTAGTCTTCTTTTGTCTTAGTTTTGGTACCTAAGAAGTTTCGTCTTAGTTTTGCATCTTAGTATGACGTCAACATCGTCTTAGACTTCATCCGTCTTAGTTTTGGTACCTAAGATGCTTCGTCTTAATTTTGCGTCTTAGTATGATGTCAACATCATTTTAGTATGACATCAACATCGTCTTAGTCTTCTTTTGTCTTAGTTTTGGTACCTAAGATGCTTCATCTTAGTTTTGCATCTTAGTATGACGTCAGCATCGTCTTAGTATAATGTCAACATCGTCTTAGTATGACGTCAACATCGTCTTAGTCTTCTTTCATCTTAGTTTTGGTACTTAAGACGCTTCGTCTTAGTTTTGCATCTTATTATGATGTCAGCATCGTCTTAGTATGACGTCAGCATTGTCTTAGTCTTCTTTCGTCTTAGTTTTGGTACCTAAGACGCTTCATCTTAGTTTTGCATCTTAGTATGATGTCAGCATCATCTTAGTTTGTATCATCATCTTCGATCTTATTTCTTATCATTTTAGACGCAGAAACTTACTTTAAGGTCTTCACAAAAGTTGTAGATCTAGAAGTCTTCTTTCAAATGGTCTAAAAATAAAGTCAATCAGACATTTGTAGTGGGAGTTACGGAAATTTCTCCAAGATAGGTACAAATTGATTGATGGTATAAATGTGTTCGATTCTTTCGAGTATAACTTCCTCATCCGACCTCCAAATGAAGTGAGTCTTAAAGCAATGGATTTCTAGCATCTTTTACTATATTCACATAAAAATTTATGTCTTTTCGATTTGTTTTGAGGTAGTTGTATTAGAGTAAGTGAGAGGTTGGTTGGGAGAGCATGATTAGCTTTTTAAGCATAGCTTGAGTTGTAAAACTCCGATTGAGATGATTCTTACTTCAATGCAAACTAGAGGTTTAGAGCTACAGTTTATTTGAAGAATTCAAGTTGTTTTTCAAGTGATTTGACTGGTGTGGGCACACCAACCTTATAGAATGATGGCAATAACCCACCCCGGTAATAAGCATAAGGTTTATGACTCCGGTTGCTGGGCTCTGGATCATTATGGTATCAGAGAAAGCGTTGGACACTAGAAACAAGCGAGGTCCAACAGATGTGACATGAGAGTAAGAGTTGGTTTTCAGAACCAAGCGGGATCCAACAGTAGAGTTATTAACAAAATCACTGTAACGTATTACCACCCTATCCCTAGGTTAGATGATATACTCGTTGCATAGTGCATGTATCTTTACAAAAATTGACTTGAAAAATGGATACCACCAAATTAGAATAAAACCAAGAGATGAATAGAAAACTACTTTTAAAACTAAATATGGATTGTATGAGTGGTTATTCATGCCATTTGGTTTAACTAATACACCTAACACTTTTATGAGGTTGATGAATCATGTCTTACGTGCATTTCTTGGAAAATTTGTGGTTGTTTACTTTAATGACATCTTGATATATAGCACTAATCTTGATGAGCATGTTATGCTTGTGAAGTGTATCTTGGATGTGTTGAGACGGGAGAAACTGTATGCAAACCTTAAGAAGTATACTTTTTGCATTGATAAGCTTGTATTCTTGGGGTTTGTGGTCAGATCTAGGGGAGTTAAGGTGGATGAGGAGAAGGTGAAGGCTATCTAGGAATTGTTGACGCCTAAGAGTGTGAGTGAGGTAAGGAGTTTTCATGGGCTTGTTAGTTTTTATAGGAGGTTTGTGAAATATTTCTCTACCATTGCTACTCCTTTGACTAAAATAGTTAAGAAGGAGAAAGGGTTTCCATGGGGTAACGAACAAAACATGCATTTGCATTATTGAAAAAAATTATGTTCTACTTCTATTTTGTGTTTGCCTAATTTTGATAAGGCTTTCGAAGTTGAATGTGACGCTTCTGGGATTGGTATAGGTGTTGTGCTTTTGCAGGAAATAAACCTGCATATTTTAGTGAGAAGCTGAGTGGTGCACAACTCAACTATCCAACCTATGACAAGGAGCTTTATGCTGTGGTGAGAGCATTGAAGGTGTGGCAACATTACCTTCAACCCAGAGAGTTTCTCATTTGGAGGGATTACGAGTCCCTAAAGCACTTGAAGGGACACAGCAAGCTGAGCAAGAGACATGCTCCTTAGGTGGAGTTTCTAGAGACATTTCTATATGTGCTACATTACAAGCGAGGGAAGGAAAATGTGGTAGCTAATGCTTTATCTACTTTTAGTTCTAAATTATTAGGATTTGAGCAGCTTAAAGACATGTATCCTTCTAATGATAATTTTTTTAATGTGTATGCTACTTGTGAGCATATTGCATTCTAGAAATTTTATAGGCATGATGGATAATTGTATAGTGATAATCAACTATGTGTGCCTAATTGTTCTTTGCAAACTTTATTTGTGCATGGGGCCCATAATGGTGGTTTGATGGGTCATTTTGGGGTTATTAAAACTGTGGATATTTTGCATGAACATTTCTATTGGCCTATTATGCACAAGGATGATGAGAGTGTATGTGTCAAATGCATTGCATGTAGACAGGCAAAATCTACTGTTAAACCCTATGGATTGCATGCCTCTTTACCTGTTAGGTTGATATTTTTATGGATCTTGTTTTAAGACTGCCTAGAATAAAGAAGGGGCATGATAGCATCTTTGCTGTTATTGATTGATTTTAGTAAGATGGTGTATTTTATTGCATGCCATAAGACTAATGATGCTGTGCATGTTACTGATTTATTCTTTAGGGATATTGTTAGATTGCATAGTATTCCTATGAGATTGTTTTGGATCGAGATGTTAAATTTTTGAGCCATTTTTGGCATGTTCTGTGGGGAAAGTTGGGTACTAATTTGTTTTATTCTACTACTTGTCATCTGCATAGATGGACAGACTAAAGTTATTAATAGAACTTTTGTTGTGTGTTGTAGTTGGTAAAAATTTGAAAACTTAGGGTGATTATTTTGTCATTTATTGAGTTTGCATATAATAGATGTGTACATTCTACCACAGATTATTCAACTTTTGAGCTTGTTTATGGTTTTAAATCCTTTGACTGTCTTGGATTTGGAGCCTTTACCCTTGCATGAGTTGTCTAGTACAGATGGCTTAGGGAATTGCATATGAAGGCGAGACAGCACATTGAGCATAGAAACAGAATGTATGCTAAGCAAGCCAATAAGGGGTGAAAGTTGGTGACTTTTAAACCTGGTGATTAGGTTTGGGTGCATCTGAGGAAGGAGATGTTTCCTACCCAGTGGAAATCTAAGCTAGATCTGGTGATGGTCCTTTCCAGGTGTTGGAGAAGATAAATGACAATGCATACAAGATTGACCTGCTAGGTGAGTATTCTATTTCTACAACTTTTAATATTACTGATCTTTCTCCTTTTGATATGGATTTAGATTTAAGGATGAATCTTCTTAAGGAGGGAGGGACTGATGTAAGTAGGAGCAAGGATCATCATAGAGATGGCATATGTGATGGGGGGAGTTTGTCATTCTAGTTGGACCTATGTCTAAAGATAGGACCGCGAGGCTCAAGGAGGCTCTCTATGCATATGTGGGCTAATTTGTGGAGAGAATGGAGTGCACTAAGTTTATTGGAGGAGAGCTATCTTAATCACAACCCAAATTAATCTATTTATCTCAAATCCTTGGATTGGACTCACTTGGGACTTAAAGACCATTGTATTGGGCTAAATATCATCACTGAGGCCGAGATGTCGACCATATTAAGAGGAGAAGACCCTCTTGTTCTTTTCAACTTAGAAAGTAAACTTCACTTATCAATTGAATCAGATTATGATGCGATTTTATTCCTACCAACTTTCTTGGTTTGATCTTTACCCGTTATCTAGGTTGCTTGAGACAAGTTCTTCATGAGGTCTAGTAGGTAAATTTGAAACCCTGTATATCAGATTTAGTTTTCGTTAATTTCGAATCTATCCTCTTATTCCTTCTTTGAATCCAAACTTTTACATTTTTCAATTTCGTGGAGCGCATTACAATTTCTATAAGAAAAGGGAATGGAGAGAAAGGATGAGTCAAAGTTAGTTGGAAGAAAATATGTCAATCGAGAGAGGAATGAGGATTAGGACTGGAGTCAATCTTCAATAAAAACATATTTCTTATGTGCAAGAGGATTTGGAGAATCCTAAGTAAAAAACAATCTATATGGACTAAATGGATTCACTTTTATTTATTAAAAGGAGGTAGTGTTTAGGCTCTAAAAACCAAAGATAGCTACACTTGGTTTTTTAACCAACTTCTTATAATGAGGGAGGAGATGTATTAGCACATTACTTTCCAGATAGAGGCAGGGGAAACAATTTCTTTATGGTATGAAAACTAGACAGGGAATGGAACCTTTAATATAAAATCAGATGGCAAGATCCCTATTAAATTAGTTTGTTAAGGATACTAAGCTCCAAGAAATAGTTAGGAATGAGAACTGGTCCCTTTCTTCAAATGAGACTAGACTTTTGCTATTTCCTCAATTTACAATCCATGGGGAGATAGATATCTACTTATGGAAGGGCTTTCCTATTTTTGATATTACTACTAAGGAAGTCAGAAAGATGAGGGAGGGGTCTGCAAATCAAGTAGGATGGGAGTCATTGATTTGGAATAAGGCCCCTTAGACCTAATGTTAGTTTTCTACTCTGGCTAGTAATGTGGGATAGACTTAACACCTTGGGTAGGCTGAAATTCCTAACTTCCTCTAAGCTATGTATCCTATGCAATCTAGAGGATGAAATTAGAGATCACCTCTTCTTTGAGTATGTCTTCTCTAGAGAAGTTTGGGCTAAATTTTCTACTCTATGCGCCCCTGGTTTTATCTATGACAGACTCATAGATATCCTATAGGAATTACCTAATTTGCATATTTTTAAATATGATAGGGTTATAATATTACTTCGGTGGCTACATGTTTTCAAGTAATCTGGAATGAGAGGAATAGTAGAAGGTTTAAGGACAAATCTACTTCACTAATACCTCTTATAGAACTCACTACTGCTAGCATAGGGAGCAACTGATCATCAATCAGTTAAACCTACACTATAGTAGGAGAATGACCTTTGTATGGAGAATATAGCCCTAGCCCTATCTGATCTCTCCTAAGTTCTTGTTACTTAGTTCACACATGCAGAAATGAAATCCAAAAATAGTTCTTCACAACAGTTCTCATGCTTTATACAAGCAGATTATTCTTTCACAGTCTCTAAAGAACAAATAAGGTTTGTTCAGATCTGGACTCACCTAGAATTAATAAGATCTTCTCCTTTCTAGGTTGAGCATTGCTTGAAGATCCATGCTATCCATCCAAATCCTTGTCATCAACGAATTAATGTTTAATCAATGGAGGTTTCAAGAAAAAAGAAAGGAAGCTTTTAAAATCTTTGAACTGGGTACCTTTTTTGTGGATGAGATCTCCTCTCCGATCTCCCTCTCTAGCTAGCCTCCAAAGTACTTTAAAAAAATCAAATCCCGATGAGATGAACTCAAATTAGCCATGCCTTAAACAATTATAGAATTTGGTTGTTGAGTTTGATACCTGTGTCGAGCTTCTTGTACAAAGATACGAGTTGGAGTAGCGGAGCCATCGATCGCCTAGCCCCCAGAGTCAACTTCACCATCCCTAATTGAGAAATGAAGCGAAGATTCAAGAAAGGGTAAGTTAATTTTAACCTAATTGTCTACGAAATGTCATTAAATGTTGGGATGGATACGTTGTCGTTTTTGTATTTTTCTAAAACCAGTGTTTTAATAGGATTTCTCTCACATGGGATGGATCCTCCCCCTATTTTGCAACTTATCTTTTATATTGAATGAAATTTTAATTTCTCAAAAGAATTGTTTAATAGACTAAAGATGCGTTAAATATCAAAAGTATTGGCACAACAAGTTGTTCCAGCAAAGCTACATAATTAAGCTTAGTGATGTTGCTTGGGGTGACATTAAAAAGCTTAAAAGCAGCACCAAACCGACAATGAGGATAGAGATAAAGCACTTAAACTAGGTGAATTTATAAAGGTATAAGTATGCCTGCCTACACACCTTAGATTTTGTCAAGAAGTTTGGTTCAGAAAACCAAGTTACGTCTACTATATCTGGAGTTCGAGGCTTTCCATTGTAAGCAACTGCAGCAATGGAAGATAAAATGACAGTTACAGGAACATAGATTGTTAAATTCTTTAAAGAGAGCTCAAGATAACGACTCTACTTGGAGTTAGTCCTTTTTCCATTTGAATATACGCCTCTCTGGTAAACCATATTGGAAAGTTACACTAGGGCAGAGAAAATTACTCACTGTTTCACGTTATAGGTTAACACGAACAAAAAGATGAGCTACCTGATAACATTTTCAGTATGCTGGATATGTAGCAGAGGTCCTTAAACAGATCCAATGCATTGTTTAATTGTCAGTTACAAGAGATTGAGTGTGAACATTAACCTGTGGTCCTTGGCGTCGTGATAAAAAGGAGATGCAATATGAAAAACACCATCACACCCTTTCAACAATAGAGTCAGAAGATCCTTCTTCCAAGGTTTGCTTTGAACAAATGAAGCCTCTCTTGAGCTCCATCAAGTGCTCGCAAGTGTTCTGTTTTTTTGGGATCATCTGCACAAAAGTATGAAAGCATAAAAGTTAACATAGTATTTTAACAGTAACTTGGTGCCTATAAAAATATTAAACTCGATGTAGGCTATTCGGGTCATAAATGTAAGAGAAATCATAGTTTTCATACGGCAAGAACAGGCCAAAACAATGTGAAATGCCAGTAGAATTATATTCGAGTAGCTGAAGCAAACTACTGTTCCAAATTTTCAGTAGAAGGCTCAAGTCTTTCCGGAATCCTCAGACAATAAAATTGCAATTCAATGACAGCATCTTTTATGGGAAGATTACCTCTCCATACAAATAACAATATTGGAAAGAAGGGTTTCGTCAAAGACAATAAGTAATTGGTTTTGCCAAAGAGAATAGATAATTGGTTTCCCTGACTGCCGATCCTTGTTGTGTGGCAAACGTTCAACTTAAACCAAAATCATTACACTCCAAACAACACACATAAACCCAGTATCTCAGGTTCCCGGATCATCCATCAAAAATAGTATTATTGTATTATACTATAGGAGACAGCGAGGACGGAAAACCCAAATAAAGAAATCAATCAAATGCAAAACCTTAAACAAACCGCAGTGTGTCTTCAACCAAAAGATACCAAATTGAATCCACCCCATGGCATGTTGTGTATACTAACAGAGATAAAAGAGATACAGAATGAGAGAGATAAAGACAGAGAGAAAAAGATGAAAGCAAACATACATGGGTCACGAACGGAGGCCTTGATGGTGTAGCCACTGTGGAGGAGAAGTTTAACAAGCCAGGAAGCAATGTAATCGGAAGCTCCGGTGACACACACCACTTTGCCTGCTCCACTGCTCATTCTTCGTTTTTTTGCGATAGCGGTGGAGTGTGTGGGTGGACCTGTCTATGTGTGGAATGCTCTACTATAAAATGGGACAGATTTTTAAGTCATGATAATAAC
Organism: Erythroxylum williamsii; assembly: GCA_027564335.1. Classification (NCBI taxonomy): domain Eukaryota; kingdom Viridiplantae; phylum Streptophyta; class Magnoliopsida; order Malpighiales; family Erythroxylaceae; genus Erythroxylum; species Erythroxylum williamsii. The sequence continues at coordinate 31,808,022 of JANITW010000001.1, read as the reverse complement.
CGTTATTGATGAAAATTAAGCGTTGGGCTTCGACTAATATGCCCTTGCATGCGCATATACGCAATGGTCATATCTGCCTAAAAATTTAAAATTAACTTTTAAATAAGAAAGAAAAAATCTCAGCTAAATTGTAGTGGCCCGTAAGTAATTAGATTACAATAGATGGACATTAATCAAAAAACATATATTAAAAAATTGAAAAAAGATAATTATTGTGACATTTTTGTAACATTTGATATTTCTTTAAAAGAAAGTCTACGTTGGTTAGCATATCATATCTTTATTCACCATATATAATAGCCCACATCTCTTCAAGTATATAATACAAACGATGAATAGGATGGGCGAACAAGAAATTCCTTCCCGTCATCAAAATGATCGGATGGTCTTTTTTTATTCGTTGATATTTCTTCTCTCAATCTTGCAATCCAAATGATCCTATTGTCCATTTTTTCTCCTTTATTTCTTTTGTAAATTGTAATTATGAATTCCTCAATTAAACAGACCAGATTTATTTAAAGTTTTGAAGAGAACAAATTTACATAAAATAAGAAAGTTAATTATGAAAAAACAAAGCAATTAGCTAATTAGTGCATATTTTTTTTGTAATTTTTAATTAAATATAATTTATATATAATTAATTAACAAATTAAAATATAATTAATATTAATATAGAGTGACTATTTTTCATTCTATAATTAATGTATAGAGCGACTTTTTTCATTATATAATTTAAAAACACTT
>JANITW010000001.1:31640858-31652965 GCA_027564335.1 Erythroxylum williamsii | reverse complement strand
TTGTTTGGGTCTAAGTGTATGCTTGTGTGAGGGTAAATGACATGGTAATTAAAGAATGTGAATTTAGTGTTTTCAATAAAGGTTATGATGTTAGATGAGTGGAAATGAAGTAAGAAAATTATGTATGTTGTGTGCTACCAAATTGTGATTAATTACTCAAGTAATTGTCTTGATGACTTTGTGGCTGAATTCTTGGATAAATGGGATGTTTATTGATATGGTATTGATGTTTGCATGAAAGGAGTAGAATTTGGTATGAAATATGGAAAATGGAACTTGTGCATATTTCAGATATTTGTTTATAACTTTTGATATGGTTATGCTATTGAGTTGAGGTATGGTTTAAATTAAACTTGAGAAGTATGGCTAGAATTCCTATGAAGAAAGTTTTGTCCAATTGTAGCTTAAAGAGCTTTGAATTTTGCTTGGAAGTTGAGATATGTGTGCTGGATGAATAGTATCCAGATTTTGGCTCCATTATTGAAGACCTGAAACTTTGAGAATTTTTCTAGGAGAAAGGAGACGGATTTTGTGAAATTGGTCTTCATGAAAGTTGAAGATTTACTTGTTAACTTTCTAACGCCACTAAGTATGATATTTTTCGTTGTATCGATTGAAAGTTATGATGTGTTAATGTTCAGATAGTAATTTAGTCCAAATTGTGTTTTGGTGTGCAAATGGCTTTAAGTGTATAGGTTTTGTGCTTTTTGTGTTTTGATGTTAATTGTGGACTGTTAGGGGTGAAATTGGCTCAAGTGATCTCTGGAAAGTTATAGAAGATTGTTGTAGCTTTCTAATGAGGTATAATATGTTAATTGTGGATATAAGGATTGTAAGTTATGCATTTTCAAAGTTTGAACATGGTTTAGGTCATGTGCTGTTTTAATACTCCTTAACAGGACAGCCACATTAATGGGAGGATTTGACCTAGTTAAAATTGGAATTTGCTTTGAAATCCTTCTTGAGAATTGTAGTATGTTGTCTGAGATTTTTATTGCTTTATGATATGAAAATTTTTGCTAAGGGTATATGAAGTTATGAATTTTGGAAGATTTTGTTACTGTTGAGAATGAAACTTAAACAGGCTGAAGCTTTGATTGAGATTTTGAGTTGTTTAGAGATGGAATTGGCTTCCAAGTTGTTCATAAAAGTTATGGAATTTGTTTTGCTCTTTTGATTGATGTAAAATTTGGAATTTTTGGCAAAGGATATGAAAAGTTATGATTTTTAGAAAGATGTTGTACTGTTGTGGCAAATGTGTGATTAGGCAGTGTCTTTGAGTACATTTTTGACACCCTTAGGGGTGAAATTGGATTTTTAGCTCTCCATGAAACTTGTGAGATTTTTTGAGATCTTTCCAACGAGACCTAATTTCCAACGAGACCTCGTGAGGGCAACGCCTCGCCCTCGTTTTTTTATTTTTATAAATTATTATTTATTTTATTCATTTGTTATTAGTTTGGCCTAGTTTCATTCTTTTTTTAATAAATTTTTCATCCGATGTCCGATTGACCTGATTCTCGAAGCATCGGATTTGTGAAATATTTAATTTCATTTATTTGTGAAATTGGGAATTTTTAGAACTGAAATGGATAGGAATTGCTTTGGTTGAAGTGAGGGGACCGGATAATTATTTTTCTGGTCTGTCTTTTATTAATAATTGGACCTATAAAGGTCCAAATTGAGTGTTTTTGGTGTTTATGGGTTTCTAATTTTTTAGAGGAAGATTTGGTGACGGGAAATTATGCAATAGTGCCGGGAATATCACGAACATGCGTTGTACACATTTTAAATTATTACATGTGCATTATTCAATATTTCTGATTGCCAATTTGGTAATGTTTGAATATTTGGACTATTTTAGAGAGGCATTTGGAACGTCAACCTACAGACGTTGCCGAGACTTCCAGGATTTAGCTTCAAAAACAAAAGTGAGTAACCTAGATGGTTTCTTAATTATTATTTGTTTATTATTTTTCGCTTATAACTCTGTGGAGAATAATGGTGGGCTTGTGTGTTTGTTTATGACTGGATTTCAGACCGAAGGTGTCTGATGTATTGGAAGATTATGACATAGAAGTGCTGTTGTCTGAGAATTTGGGAACTATGAGTTTTAAATGTGATTAAATGTGAGTGTGATTTAATGTGAAAAATTGTGAACTAATTGGTTGAATGTGATAATTGGGAACGATTGTGATGTTGATATGGTTTCATTTTGACCTATGCATTCCATGCATACAAGGTATGATCATATAATAACAGTTGTGACCGGAGCAACCACCGAGAGCTACAAGTTTAATGTTTATATTTGGGCCTCGAGCCCCACAATGATTCAGAGCCTCGGGCTCAACGATTAATGCGCCCATATTGGGACAGTTCAGAGCCTCAGGCTCAATGATTAATGCACTCATATTAGGACAGTACAGGCGCTCGGTCACAACACCGTAATAAATAGAAAAAAGGTGTCATATACGCGTGTCATATGCATTTGATTTAATCATTTAGATTGAGTAAAAGGCAAAATGCCTTATGCTTCTGTGGTACCAATCATGTGGTATTTCTGAAAGTAGATTATGATACCATTGTATTTTGCTTGCGTGTTGTATGAAATCAATTGGTTATGAATGTCTAATCGAATAAAATGTATCAAATTGTCTGTAATCAAGTGAAATTGTGAAATGTGATCAGACATGCAATAATGAAAAAATATGTTATGTGAATTGATGAGTTGCATGAATTGAGTGAACCATCGATGATGGTTACCTCACTGAGTTTGCAAAACTCACCCAAAATTTGCAATTATTTTTCATGACCCAGAAGAATACCTCGTTAGGCAACGGGCATATAGCAACCACATACGAGCGAGATAAGAGGTCGGGATTAGTTCGCGTCTGCAGTAGTGTCTGAGAATAATTGTGTCTTTCGGAGTTTTGTACAAATGATTAGGTACACATGATTAGGTCATGTTGTAAAGTCAACATACTGAATTAATTTGTATTTATGAAAAGGGCCCCCGAGGCCATTGAATTATTTATGTAAATTGTTTTCCGCATAATATAAAAAGTATGTGTATGTTTAAAAAAAAAATATACTGAGTTTTAACTAAGTGATGTAGCATGCTACCCTCGTAGGGCACGGACTCGGATATCACCATCGATGTCAGGTTCGGGTCATACGGGAGTGGGGGGTTACATTTAGGTGGTATCAGAGCCCAAAAGTACGAACTTCTTTGGGCATTTACTGAAACATGGGTAAAATCACCTACATTAAAGTCATGTCATAGCAGACTGTAGTAACTGATCCCTAGTCTGAGTCATATGGGGATGGGTCATACACATGAACATGTGCTAAGTGATGACGTCTGAGAAAAGTGGTTATGTGTCAAAATATGAGCCAATGAAGGTTTATGGGCAACTGGAAATGAGAAAGGAATAATGAAAAATGACATTTATATTGTACTGTGATTAAAAACCCTCTCTTCTTCTCCTCTTCCTCCACCATCGGCACTCTTCCTCTTCTTTCCTCTTCTTTTCCTTCTTTCTCTTCCTTCTAATTTCCTACTTAAGTCAAAATGAGCATAAAGACCATTATACCCTTCCTTGCAAAGCCTAAACCACTCTAACCCAAGTGTTCTTCCTAAAATGCCCTCACACATATTACCCTTTTTAATGCCCATTTAAAACCACATTAAACTCAATTATCCGTTAAAACTCTCAATCTAATCAAACTAAGCCTTAATCACACCATTAGGACAATTCATGCTTAATAACATTAATTAGAAAAATTTTGGGGTCCAACAATTGTATATTATTCTAGTGCCATTGCAGTATATATTAGCCATATGGACATATGAATTAGTTATATAGTAATTCATATAATATGTACATACTATTATATGTTCATTACTATTATAACCAATTACATAATTATTTACTTACTATACACGTATTAATATATGTATTTGTGACATATAATAGTAGCATACCATGTATATACCATACATATATATCAATTACCAATACTACCTATATGTGTATTAACATGCACTTAATTAGTACGCATGATACCTTAATCATATATATATAGATAATAGTGATATTGTCATGGGTAGTTCGGTATATCTACCAAATATAGTAAGATAATATACATAACTTATTAGCATATGTGACTGTATACATATATACTAATTATACTTCTATAATTGTATAATAAATTATAGAATAATAATGTAATTACTATATTATCTAATTATATTTGTATGTATAATATGTATGTTCCTTTTGTATTGGTATACTATGCATCATTTAAACATACTGCATAACAATATATAACCTTATGGATATAGTATATTATAGTTATGTATAAAATGGATACAAAGTAATATAAATAGTTATATGTAAGTAATATAATATAACCATACTACACAATATATGGTATGGTTTTATAACATAGATATGAGTAAACATTAATATGCGAAATAGTTATAAGTACATTTATAACATTATATTATTGTATACAATGTTATATAATATATAACGTACTTATATATTATATGATAGGGTACTCATACATGTATACTATTATGTAATAGTAAATGATAAAGTATATACATTTCATACAGTAATAATTAATAATACCCATATATAATACGTTATGTGTATTAATATACAGATAATATATAACTTTGCCCAGTAATTATGATTACTGTATTACTATTATAATACATTTTGGTATAATATGTATGGTAACAAAGTATTAACAGCATATTATGTACATATGTATGATATACTATAATATACCAATACAGTATATGATAATGTGTAATTATATAACAAATATTTGGTATAATATTAGGAATATAATAACAATTATGTGGATAATAATAACACCAAAATATATAAGGTACTAAGCTATAATTATAGTATACCATTATGTATATTATAATACATAGTAACATGATAATTATATTTGGTGTTATTATACCATGTTTATAATATACCTATATAATCTTTGTTAAATAACTATGCTATATACAATATAATTAATACAATATATTCAATTTGTTAATGTATTACGGTTATGTACAATAATACATTTTATATAATATAGCACTATTTGGTATTACTATGATAGTGTATATAATAGTATATGGGTACTGATTATAATTATAGCATTACACACACTTTCTATATACATATATTAATAAAATCATATTATAGTAAATGTTTATAAATTTATAAGATAGTAAGTTATAATATATAGTTTGTTAACTTAGTTATAAATAATCAACTAAATTCCATATAACATATACATATGATACCAAGTTATCCATATATGGTAATATTATTAAATTTATATAAGACATATAATAGCATGTAATAATAATATAAATAAATCACATTACATCTAATAATTATATTTGGAAACGTCATGAAAATGTCACAAAATGTCACTTAATGGTACCAGCAAAAATAAGAAAACATACAATACATAATGTAAATACCATTAAAAAAGGTAAGTATAATCATGTTATAAATTTATATTATGTCATAATAGTATAGGTAACATAATCATTGGAAATATTATATAATTAAATAGACTTTCATGTTATGTATTATAAGGGCAATTTTCAGGTACCATTAAAACATATATGAATACAGTAATATATTATAGTATTATAAAGCATCCACGAGGTATTATGTAACTCAGTTATAATACCTAAACTAATTAGGTGTATACCTACATTTATATTGTACTATATTTAATACAATCAACTTATATTTTATATGTACTAATGTTTTATGTAGTTACTATGTTTACCATTAAGTACAATATTAACGTGGTATGTTTTAATATAATTAGTTGCATGTAAATATTGTGTAATAGCTAGGTGTGTATATTATATATTTGACATACTATTAATGTTTTGGATAATACTTAAATGATATATTAACTATATGTGATAGTAAATTACATTTGTACATTTAATTTACAAGCATAATGCTTTACAATTAATTAATATCATTTACCTATACTATAATATATGATACTCATTATAATGGAAACTATAAATATAGTATAATACAAACACCTAACTACGTATAACAATTAATACACAGGTACATGTGTAATACTATGGTTATGTGATATATATACTATATATATATAATACATTATATTATACTATATTTATAGTTAACATGTACCATATATTATTATGTTAAATATTAGTCTATAAAAACCATACACGTACTATATTATGTATGTTTTATTTGCAAGTATACATATGCGTTATAATGAGTATATAATGCAATATTTTATTAGCTAACATTATATTAATACAAATTTATAATGTTAGTACATGAGCAATAGTATAATAATGCGTAAATATATGATGCACGCACTAACCATACTATATTATAATCATATACCATATGTAAATAGTATGGTACCTGTGTGCGCATGGCACAGGTTATATGTACATAGTATACATTGAGTACATATTGTTATAATATGTATGGGTAATAAATTATATTATAACATTATCATGCATATACGTGAGTATAATACCATATATATAAAAGTATAGGTAATAACCAATCATATATACTCCTATAATATAATACCAACTATAGTTTGTATACCCTATATGAGTAACATGATATCATGTATAGTAATTATGATATGTATGTTACATGGATACTAATACCTATAACATATATAGGTATGTAACTTATGGTAACAATAGTGATATACAATATTATTGGTACTCCATATAGTATATATAATATGGCACATGACTTAATGTAATACATATGTATTAGGGTACTTTATTACATACCTTATGATAATTTTAAGGAACATAAGTTACTATATGATTAATGCATGTATACTATACAAATAGTGATACATATTTACACGTAGACATATAAATATGTATCACTATTTGTATAGTAGCAACATTATATATGGTAACATATACATATAAGTCCATATTACTACATATTATAAATTACTATGTAATATACATATACCACATGATTATTATAGTATGTATTACGTGTTTACTATATACCCTATTGTACTTATTATTATATGCCACAATAACATAATACACCAAATATACCATTATAGTTACTATACCAATTAACATACGCTATAGTATATAATAACTTATAACCACTGGTCATATACAATAATACTATAATATATTATAATGGATACATGTATAGTATCCATTATATACCAGTATGATAGTATACATTAATATATATGTCACATAATGTATGGGTATTATGTACATAAAGTATATGCCGTATATTACATAGTACTATCACACTATAGCTATGTTAATGGTTGATAGTTAATGTTATACTGTATATGTTATTAATCTGAGGGTACTAGTTATGGTAAATGTTATGTATCCATGTAAGAGTGTGACATAATACCATAGTAACATATTATGCGTATGTGTGTACTAGTACTGCTACTATAATATTTTTCAAATGCACCTATATAACCACATAATAGCATATGATATATTAATTGTATATATCCTAATACATATTAATTGTATATATCCTATAGTATTAGGATATATACAATTAATATATCATATGCTATGTAAGATAATGCTACAATACTAATATATTTACATTAATATACATATCTATGCATATATGTATATAGTAACTACTTATAGTATATAATTATAATTGTCACATAATATATATGTATAGGTACATACGTAACAATACTATAATTATATGTATTTATACTTAGTATATCATATATATTATGGATACCCATATTTACAATACTGGTATCCTTTTGTAATATTAGATATTATACTACATAGTTATGATATGTATATAGGATACTATTGACACGACCCGCCTTTTTGGGCCGTATTGGCACTAGGGAATGGGTAGGCTTAATGCCACCAACACCCGTAGTAAGCCTAACTTTTCTATATTCTACTAAAAATCTGGCATAACCTATTCGCTTGTCTGATTAACCCTTATACCTGCTTAATTGGTTGTAAGAAGTAAGGATCTCAAACTGCAATTCTCACATACATTATCTACTTATAATCAGCCAATCTATGAGCATCTCATATCATCAACCGACATCATTCTCAATAACATAGCATATCCATACATGTTTTATGTACATATGATTATGACAATCCATGGAGCATCTAGAAGTAACAGAAATTTACATCATGCCAAAAACATTACTTGTCTGCTTATCCTAGCGAGTCTCAAAAGGCTTGGATTTATCTCTTGTAAGATCTGCTACTATGCTGAAATGATGATAGTGAGGGGTGAGTCTACAACGCGACTCAGTAAGGTATAAACATACTACCATGCTTGTGAGGCTAGGTAACACAAGGCTAGCTTCACAAGAATGGTCAGTGGCATTCTAAGCAACAGTATATGGCATAAATGGATAACCAGGTAGTAATATCAAATGCGGCAATCACATGAGTATCAATAATAAAACTCAATATGAATTGTTCAAAGAAAACATGAATCTGGTTTCTGAATTCTTTTATGGGTTTTGGGTTCTTTCTAAATTCTGGTTTCTATAGGATACCTAATTTTGGGCTTTCTCATTTCTGAATTCTGATTTTCTGAATTTCTTAGAAAGAGACAGAGGCATGCTAGTACGACATATCTCTCCTTTTTTGATTTTAGACAAGGTTGGCCTAACCTTGCCCCTGGAGGCCTGCCCTCTCCAGGTAGGACCCAGATCTAACTCATCACCGGCAGGTTACCTATGTGCACATGATCTGGGTGTTCTGGGAACTCATCAATCATGGCTAACAAGAACACATGATTTATCAAAGAATTTCAATTAATGGGTTCAACATAATAAGAGAACCAGAAGATGCAAAGAATCTGAATGTCATTTGGTCATTCTAGCATACAACATGCTAGACTCAACTACATGGAGTCACATGTCAAATAAGTCATGCAGGTTCGAGAACAATTCAACAAGCCGCAAGATAAAAGAAAAGAATTACTGCACAAGTATAATAGCATGATTATACTCACCTCAACTATCTCAGTAGTTCTGATTCCTTTCCAAATGTTCTTGAACTTGAGAGGTACTAGGTGCGACTTCTAGTTTATTCCTTGTCTGCTTTCACAAGTTTTTGGGTACATGCATAACAATTACATATACCCACATTAGTCATTCTCACATAAACCTCATGTCTTAACACATATCATTACAAATTCTATTTATTCACTAAGTCATCTGCATAGGTCCCATTCGTGAAGGCATAACTTTTTATACATAGGTCCAATATTTTTCAAACTTTCCAGACCTCTAGTTAATACATAAATTCACATTTTTTCTTTTATGACCATCTTCTAATTCGGTCATTAAAAAATCCAAATCTCCTATTCACAATCAGTCTTAATATTCAGTCATGAGTTGGACCCTTCCTGTCTCAAAACCTTTATAACTTATTCAATTCTCATCCAATTAAGGTGATTCAAAACTTCATTTTCAATAGACTCATATGGCTATCACATATCCAAAGACGGCTAAAAAATGATGTAAATTGGATTTATTGCGATTTTTATAATCCTGTCCTGTTTCTGTTCTCTTCTGTGTCACTAAGGTTAGTAACATCCTTCACTTATTCAGCCATATCTCACAGAATACTCACCCAATTAAAATGTCCTTTATACAGAACTCAGATTACACATTTTTGAGCATGTCTTAAGAAGAACTCATTACCTAATTCTAACTCTAAAGTCTTCAAACAATTAACTTTCATTTCGGGTTTCAATCCCGTTGGCATTCTGAACCAGTGTCAATTCGGGGCCTCTTACATTTATTTAGCTCACCCTAAAATCGTGAAAAAAATTCAGGGAGATAGTAGACATCTGTATCTACAACTTCTATGTTTTGAGTTTCTCCAGATTCACACGTTAAATGGCTCAACAAAAATGTACAAAGAGAATCTACGAATCTGTCTCCATTGACAGCTTGAACTTCAAAACCCTAGGTTTTAATTTAGCCCCCCAAATCACTATAAAAACGAAATTGCTTCATGTTAATGTGTCATTAGACATCAAAGAACAAAAAATCCATCATCCAAAACATCAAACCCATACATTCCATCAAGTGGGTTTCACAAAAGAAGAGAAAAACTAAGCTTAAATTGGTAGAACTAACCATTGGAATGGAGGCTTACCTTTTTATGTTGATAGAATGGCTTGATTCTCCTTCCCAAACTTGTTACAAGGGTTGGAAAACTTGGAGAGCAGCTCCCATGGTGGTTGTCGTGAAAGAGGGAGGAGGAAGAAGATAAGTTTTGTCTTATTTTCCAACTTGACTTCTTATATATAAGCCTCATATCCACTTATTTACAAAAATGTCATTATTGCACAGGTTCTTCAACATCTGCTCGTACAATTTCCTGTGACAACCAAAAAATGTCATACCTCATTAATTTGATGTCACTAAAAATTATTATTCACTGTTCTGTGATTTTACTGACATCAATATCAAATACCGATTTATTTCGGTATACCGGGTAAATTAGATACCGGGTGTTATAGTTTTCAGGCAAGTTATCTTCCTCTAAGTCCTTAGCATGCTTTAGTAAAGCTAATTATGTTCTCGTAATAACCTCTAAGTAAGTTGACAATTTTATAGATTAGATCTTGCCTATAGGATGACCTTGTGAAATATCAATATGTATTGACAACTTACTATTCATTACAATGTTCATTTGTTGCAATTCATAATTTCTAGTAATACATCCATATTTTTTTAATATTAACACTAGAACCTCAAAACAAATCAATAATGATAAGAAAATACACATTAAAAATGTAAACATATATTTAAGCGTAAGTCTATTTGTAGGTGTTAAATATTAACAACCATGTAGATCCCTTTATACTAGTTAATTCATTATTGTTTAAGGAAGAATGAGGTTGTTTCTAACTAATTTTATTGGTGGTTGAGGTCAAATGATGTTGTTGGCTAGGAACTGATTGATCTGGTTAAAGTTGCATATCTCTTTGTTCTACAATTTCGTTATTTGCCACCTTTATCCCTTTGTTTCTACCAAGTGCTATTATATTAGATATCTATAAAAAAAATAATTTTATTAACATCACAATACATCCAATCATCATTAAAAAAGAAATTCAATCATTAACATTAATAACATTAACATAACTCAATCATCAACAATTCGCATTAACATAACTCAGTCATCAATTGTAACATCCCCTCTCCTATAGGAAGGGTATTTTGGTAATTAGGACGGGTTCGGGATATTAAATTATATCTCGGCATGCGCATACAGCATATAGCCTCTATGATTAATGATTGGTTGCACATGCACATAGTATATATGCATTCATGACATTTTCCGGCTTAGGTTTTAAATTGAACTTCTGTGTGAAATTAATGGGACAATTGAGTTTGGAAAATTATTTGGACTGCACCATAAATTGTTTTACATTTTTAGGGATTTTTAGGAATTTTTCTGGATTTTTCCGGAGACAATTCCCGGACCGGCAAAATCGTCAAGTGGCGAATTGGTCGATTCTTGGTAGCAAAGATCGCTACCCAATGGCACAGTAATATGGGGTATATTATTTTAGAACTGAAAGTAGGGTCATTAGAGTTAAATGGAGTAAAATTTTGGACTGAATTAATTTAGTAATAATTTGACTTTTCTAATAAAAACAAGCCAATCATTAATTGACATTGAAAAAGTAACATTTAATGCCCCTCCCAAATGCCTACGGATGTGTATGTTTTTGAAAGGAGAAGATAACTTTTAAGGCATTTTGTTATCTCATCCGAAACCACAAACACATAAACTCTCTCTTTTATAAACTATCGATTTTTGCTCTCCTTTTCTCATCTTCTTTGCAACTTTATGCTACCATCTCTTACTCCCATCAAAGCTAGATGATGATGAGTATGGTATATGCTTGGGAAGGAAAGGTGGTTGAGACCTTGGTGTAAGTTTTAGAAGTTGGTTCTTGAAGGTTTGAAGGAGATTTGGTGTTAGGTAAGTTTTCAATTAAGGGTTGAGTTTTTAAATGAGGTTTGCATGTGGAATT
>JANITW010000001.1:31508668-31524671 GCA_027564335.1 Erythroxylum williamsii | reverse complement strand
AGCACAAATAACAAATTAAGCTATAAATCCTAATAGGAATGCGCTGAAACGACATTTAGTGGTTGAGAATGTAGACTCAAGTGAATGAATGTTTGAATGTGTCGATGGTTTTAACTTTCGGAGATATGCGTAAAGCTTATGTTTTGGAGTTCATAGGAACATGAGATCAACGTACAGGTTTTATTGACTTTAAGCATCACAATCATTATCAAAGTGATAACATTAAATATCGTGCGATGTTATACGATAAAAAGAGTCATCCACATCTTTATTTAGATGAATAAGGCCAAAGATGGTTGAAGGCCAGAATTGATTGGAGATGTTACTGATAAGTGAAATTGGTCTGTATTAGGAATTAAGTGACTTGAGAAAAAAAATTAATGAATTTGGTGGATTAACACCAAAGGTATGGAATACGATGAGATAGACATAAGAGTTAAGTGTACTAACACTAAATAGATGTGAACTATGAAGCAAAGGATGAAATGTTTCTAAGAGTATCATGTTCCCAGGGTATGCTTAGATTAAGTGCAAGATGTGCTCAGGTTAAGATAAAGAAGATACTAAGCTTGAATTGTATCGGTCCATATAAAGTTATTGAGAACTGGACCATTGACTTATGAGTTAGTATTATTAACAAGGATGTCTCAGATTCATAACGTGTTACATGTAAGTATGCTAAGAAATATCGATATGATATAATATTGGTATTATTGACGCAAGAAGTGAAAATTGTGAATAATCTAAAGCATATTGAGGAATTAGTGAAGAAAATGAATGACTAAATGAGTGATTGAAAGATCAAGTGAGCCTACTGACTATGGTCATTTGGAAGAAATTATTCGAGTGAATGAGTTACTTGGGAGATTGAGGAAAACATAACAGCATTACCTCCATTGGTTGTGTTGAGAATGAAGGAGTTTTAGTGTGAGAAAGGGTTTTTTCTGTTGGGAATGATTGGAGGAAGAAGATGATTGAGAGACCCATCTGATTTTTAGGGTTTCTAAACTAGCTTTTGGTTTTTCTAACCTAAATGGAATATAGGTAGGTTAGATTTGAGCTTGATTTGTGTTGATTGCAATTTTGTGATTATGGAAGTTTTAGGAAATTTCCATTTGAATTTGGATTGAATGAGAATATTGGTTTATTTGAAGGGAATCAAGAAAATCCTATTCAAGAGCAAGAGGAAGGGTACAATTAAGTTTGGGTTTTTCAAGCGAAATAAGGTGGGTAATTTATTTATAGTTATTGTGTAATGAGCAAAATGTCTTATGTGTGTATTGTGTGCTAAAATGACTTGCTTTGAAATATTGTGATGTGGAAATTGCATTATAAGATATGACATTTGATAAGATTGAATTGTGAGTATGATTATGCTATGCCTTGTATCGTGGCATTTTGATTAAATGGAAAGAAGAAAAAGCATGAGAATATGAACTTTTGATTGAATTGAGCATGAGAGTTGATTGTGTTTTGACAAGAGTAGAATCATTTTGTTCGTCACATGCGCATTGACAAGAGCCTTCTCCCAGCTGCCCGCTTGTGGCATTTGAACTCCAAAAATGTACTTATTCTGTTCATTGTGCAAACTTCGATTTCTCCATTCTGTTTCTATGGAACTCTCGAGCCATTTGTTTGTGCATTTGCATTTTGATGTGTTAAGTCATGATGAAGTTGAGTATTATGCTTTGATGTTAAATTACATCCAATATGTTTATGTGATGATGTATTGAACTATGTGTTGTGAATGTTGAACTTACATTGTTAGATCGAGATAAGAAGAGTATGCTTATATGAACAGATGCATATATGTTTGATTGTGTAGCTCATCGCCAATGGCTATAAATATATTAGCTACTGAGCTGTGTAGCTCAACCCATCATTTTCCCTCCTCAAGTGTAGAACGAGAAGGTTAGCGATCCTTGCAAGACAATTGGACAAACTCTAAGATAGTTAGCTTTTGTACTAAGCTAGTTTGAACACCTTTGTATAGCTTATTAAGCATGCCAAACATTGAACATCCATTTGTATTTGTTTTAAGCTTGTGATGTGTATATTGATATGTAAATAAAGCTTGTTCAAATATTGATTTTGCTTAGAAATGAGAATGAGAAATTAAGGATTTCCTTTTGTATATGATTATGTTATTTTACAGGTTGAGTATGATGGTTGTGGAAGTGGAATGTGTGTATGCATATGCTTCTTTGTCGAGATTGCAAATTGCTGCTTATTTTAGAATAGCATGTTAGAGATTGGAAAGGTTGTATAGGATCAACCATTTATTAGTTGAATTTATATGAAGAAATATTGCATTTTGCAAGCTTTCATAGGTGTTGAATTTGTCACTAACTTCAGGAGGAAAAATGAACTAGTATAGGCTGAATTGGACAAATTAGTCTTCATAGAAGTTGTAGTTTATTTCTTAGCTTTTAAACGGTATAAAATATGTAAATTTTGCATATCGGAGATGAGAGATATGAGCATCATAATTGGGGATGTTGCATGGGAACACCTAGGACAACTATGGTAAATGAGGTGAATTAGTGGTTTTAATGAATCAATTGAGTAGGGATTAGAGGATCTAATGGAACAAAGTTGGTGTTTGAATGGATATGAAGTGGTATTGCACTAGAAGAAGTGAATTTAGGAAGATTATGAGTGAAAGTAATGTTAGAAAGGATGTAGGAATCATTGGAGAGGCTTTGTAGGGGTTTAGGAATCCCCAAATGGACCTTCTCGGGCGTGTGAGGACCCCCTTCCTCACCAATGTTTGTTTAATTAAACGGACCTTTTGGGTTGTAAAAACACCCCCAAGCCTGACAATGTCCGTTTAACGGACATGTACACGGGACAACTACAATAAATTAGCAATTTTGACCCTTTAGATGGAAAAATATCACTTTGTAGTCTTCAGAAAAATTGTAGATCTAGAAGTCCTCTTTCAAACTATATAAGAATGAGCTTAATCTGAGGTCTCTAGGGAAAGTTATGCTAATTTTCCCAAGATAGGTACAATATGATTGAGGATATATACATTTTGATTCTTTTGGACACAAGTTCATCATCCGAACTCTAAATGGAGTGATTCTTCAAGAAATAGATTTCTAACACATTTTTATACCTCTCCATAAAAATTGGTATTCTTTTGTGTTGATTTGTAAAATATTAATGGAGAGAAAGTGAGGAAATTGATTGGGAGAGCATGAATTGGTTGTTTACCACGCATATTTTGGTATTTTACTGATATCTTGAACGGTAGAGCTCCGATTGAAATGATTTCATTGAAATAACTCTACAGAGAGATATGCTCACGTGTTATGATAGTCAGAACGATTGTTAGGCTTTGGAAACGAGGCTCAACAGTATTATTCTTCATCGAACCTTAGAGCAGCAAATTCAAAAAGCAATAAGTCTGATTTTGCACCACCATTTTTGAGCTTGACAACCTTTTTAGAACAAATCAGTTAGCCAGAGGACTAGTTGTGATCATTTCACAGGTTTTCATTCCTTGCCAAAGATGCCTAGAATATCGTCTGTTGGAAAATCAGACGTGGAACATCATCACCATTTACTACTTCAAATCAACAAGGAGAACTTAAATGCAAGTGAAGAAGAACTTGTGATGTCTCATATCTGAAAAGAACTGAAAGTTGATGAAGAGAACAGAAGTCCAGGCCGCTTCGCGAGGCAGATAGTGAAGTAGGTAAAAGAAAGTGTTGAAAAAAAAGTTGGATAAGACGTTACAAATACATGAAGAATAGAGAGAAATGTAGAGATGAGCATATTAGTCAATTGAAGTCGAATAAACTCTCTAAAGCTTTGACCAAAGTTGATACTAATGAATCAAGCTCAGGCAAGCAATCCATATCTTGCTCTTTGAAACTCAAAGTCTTTGAACATAAAACCAAGGTGTGTGTCTGATGGGTTCCTGGAATATGAGGGGTTTGAAGTATAAAGCATTACTGGCGCCAAAGTTAGGGATAAATGAGGTTGCGGGTGAAACGTACGATGCCATTGTTAGAGTGAGCGTCTTCGAGAAGCTTGAGGTTGCTTAAAGTTAAGGTTCCTCTGCAAAGATTAAAAAGTCAATGAAGTTAACATTTAAGTTAATTTGTTAGGCTAACAAAAATTAGAATTAAATAATTATAGTTGTCCTACATTTTTAAACATTAATTAAATTTTAAATTTTATAATTTAAGTACGCAAGTCTCACACTGTCACATTAGATCCACTTGGCATCATGAAACTCGCTTTAATATTAAAATATTATAAATATATTTCAGTTCATCTGACCTGGCAGAAAACTGGCGGCATCGCATTGTCGTTAGTTTCTCCGTTACTTTAGGGTTATATTTAAAAGTTTTATAAATATTAAGGTTTAATTTATACTCTCTGATACGTTAAAGTTAAATTTGTCGACGGATGTAAATCTAATGATAAAAAATGACCCTTTTTTCTTCTTACTACATGACATTTTGGTATAATTATTCTTTACTACATGATAAAAATCACATTTTAAGTATTTTATATTATTCTTAGTTTTACATCTGTATGATAATTAAACGATATTTTTCTTACAGTAATTGTGGTTATTATTTATGTGTGAAAAGTAACATCAGTAGAAATAAAGATATAATTATTATTTCAAATTTATACTATCTTGATTTGTAAGACAAAATTAACATAAATTCACAAGTATATAGTATAATATATTGAAGAACCATTTTGTAACTTTATAAAATTCAGAGAATATTTTATAATTTTGAAAAGTACCTAGATATAGGTCGATATCAGTTCCATATTATACTAGAACCAAATCTACTATTGAGTATAGTACAATATTCATAACATTACCCAAGAGGGCAAGTTTTACTAACTTAAGTGGTTTAATGGGCATAAATTTATAAAACATGAGAACATGATATAAAATAATATATTTCAATAACTTGAGAAATAATGTAAAAAGGATAAGGAAAGAGAAATTTAAACTAATTTATAGTGATTCGGCAGATAACTCTTGCCTATATCCACTCATATGACTTTTCTTAAAATTCCATTATAATCCTTCTTTCAAGATGAAGAATAACCTCTACGCAATTTTTTCTTGACAAAGAAGAACTCTTTTACAGTCTTTCTTCATAGTGAAGAGGAACCTCAATACTACTTGAAACGCCCTCAAGTACAATATATAAAACCCTAACAAATGCTTACAACTTAAAAAATATCTCACTTATTTCTTTGATAAAATTGAAGAGGCTCATGTGTACAAATATGAGAAAATGATGCTCAAATGCTTGATAAACATTTAAAAATGTGGGTATAAGACAACCAAATGTATTCCGATTCAAGAACTAATGAGAATACAAGTATTTATAGGATTTAGGGACAATTACTAGACATTCGAGCCAAAACTAACTGTTATAACTAGTTACAAAACATTAGATGATCAATGTAGCAAATTACTCAACCAGTGTGCATTAAATGCATAGATTCACTAGTTGTTGAGACATTGATCAAATACTAGAGCATATTGGTCGTCCTATATGTCTCTTAAAGGTAAATTGGTAGACCACATCACTATATTAGTCATCCAATGACAAACTCACATGTCACACTTTTTAACTTATATTGGTCAACTACTAATCTATATTAGACAATCAATCCCCCTAAAAATATTATTTAAACAACTTCAAATGCTCAAACTTAATTTATTTAATTCAATTATAATTAATATAACCTCTAAAATATGTCCAAAAGAATATTTAAAAGCTCAAGAGGCTATTTTTTAAAGAACAAAAGCTTCAATATCTCTTAATGAATGAAAAGACTTATATAATGAAGTAAGATGAAATATCTATGTATGGTGAGCCTTTAAGATCATCATAATAATTAAATGAGATTATAATTAACATTACAAAATATAGAATGATCTTGATGTGCCTTGATCTTCTTTTGTTTGTAATTTGGTCTTCTCTTCAATAGTTGCAAATTTTAACTTTTCTTATCAACTTTCTAATTGATGGTATTTATATTTTGTTATCATTAAAACACCAATTGAAATCTCCTTTGGCTCAATAAAAGAGGAATTACAAGAAAAGTTAAGTCACGTTAGATGCCTAAAACGTAAGCAGAGTGACCTATAGATACAAGTGTTTGCCATCACCTCCTTTGTCTCTATCTATTTTTTATTTGTCTTTATTAATAATGATCTATTCTAATAGGTGTAAAGGTCCAATAAAAACATAACTGTAGCATGACCTCATTTTCCAAATCTATGTCAACAATAATAAGGGAATTCACTAACCAAAATCAAATAAGTTTGTGAGTATAACAAATTGGATGATAATACTAGGAAAACATTGTATGAGAAAATAATGTAAATAAAGACAACCTATTATTATTCATCTTTCCAACTTATCCATTCTCTATCTTCTTGTTTATTTTTGTTTCTTCTCCTCTTTAATAATAATATGATGATAATAATAGGATATTACTATTTTGGCTTATTTGATTTTGGTTATTTATATTCATCGGAAAAGTTGTAAGCACAATTTATTCATATTCTTAATCAATATATTTTTATCATATAGACATATTCTTTTTAATCAACACCATATTCTAAAATTTTTGTTCAAGGAATATTTTGGATGTAAGAAAACCCCCTTTATCTTTCAGTCCCTCTACTATAGTAAAGAAAAGGCAAAAAGAGAGTAATATCTTCGCAGTTCATATAACTTCACAAGGATATTACTTGATAGCTAGTTTGGTTTAAAGTTATTGCTTGTGCTTATACAAGTAGCTGTATTATTATTGATCCTTCTTTTAGTAGTATAAACATTACCTTCACTACCATTCTAGTTCCTTTTACTTCTAATAGACATCACAATAACCTTTTTAATATTGTTTCTAATTATCCCTTTTATGTCGTATAATACAAGAGATCTAATTGATAATTATGTTTAAAGGAATCTTTTTTCCTTTTGATACGTATCTAACTAAATATATATAGTTGCTTTTCATCAATTTGCAATGGAATAGGATGATAATTTCTATTTTTGACTTATTGAGGTCTTAACTTATGATCTTAATGATAGCACAATATATTATTATTATTAATGAATTTTCTTTTAGTGATATTATTAACTCTATTATAATGTAATCAAACATTATATGAATGATGAAGTTTAACGTAGAGTAAAAAGTTAATTGAATAAATTAAAAATTCAATGGATTGGAGAAAATGAGTAATATGGAGTACATATGCAATTAAAGTGAGGAACCAAGAATAAGAAAGAACCAAATACATAATTTTCCCTTTAACCTTGTGTTGGTCACTTTAATTAATTAGAAATTCAATAATTGCATGATCATTTTTTACTTCGGGCATATTGCATATACTTTATCATATTGAAAAGGAAATTTAGGAAATTTTTAAAGAAAAGTCTCTTAAAGAATCAAAATATTTTTTTTTAATTTTTAATCAAGTTTTTGTCAAAGGAGTATCTTTTGATCTTTGAAAGAACTTGAGAAGTTTTGAAAAACTTAATTTCAAATGAGTTGGTCGTTGATGTTAGGTTTCTAGGTACATTAGTCAACAAATATAGGTGAGGTCAAACATTGCCTCTATTGTGAATTTATAAACAAAGTAGTCGATATATTGGTAGACTAGTATGGCAGATTAGTCAATTAATATAGCACAATGATCGATTAGTAACATATTGATCGACCAATATGCTTATGTGGTCGATCAATGTGATTTGAAACGCAGCAAAGTTATGTATCATGAATTTATATTAATATTGGTTTGTACATTATTCAAGCAATATAATACATTGATCAACCAATAGGTCAAGTTGATCAATTAATGCTACTGTTACTAGTCATTATAACAACTAATTTTTGTTTCTAAAATAGGCCACATATTTGAGGGTCGCTAAGAGTCCTTAGAGGCCAGAGAATATATGTTTGCATTAAATAACACATATGGAGCCTTTGTTTGTTGATATGAGCAAGAGAATGGGTTTTTAAATTGTATAATTATTACAATTGGAAAATTTGCTTAGAATATAATTTGTGAGAGGAGTTCTTGACTTTAAACGAAATTTGTAAAATGTTACTCCACTCATAAAAAAGAAAAGGAGATTACAAGGTTTCCTCTTCATACGTAGCAAATAAAATAATATATAAAGTGTTGCTATTCACCTATAAAAAGAAAAATATAGTAAAATCATAAATGGAGCTTAGAAAATAAACATAGTCAATGATTATTTATTCGATCTACTATAAATCAATTTTGTCTTTCTCTACTCTCTTTAATTATTATTATTATAATTATTTCGTGATTAACATATATGAATTAACTATAATCATTTGTTTGAATAGGCAACTCGTTCATTAGTTATACAATAATTATAATTATTTACTAACATTCATTTGCATTGCGATAGTTTTTGGTATACATATACACACACATATATATAGAGATAGACATATTTGTGGATTATGTACCTCCTATTGCTTCTACAAATTATTATATTAGAATTAAAAGATTCACATATATGTTTACGCATCTTCAACTTCTCTAAGCAAATTTTGAGAACAATATAAGTACCTATTAGTTACAAAAACAATGCAGAAAGAGAACACATTAAATTCAAACACATGAACATAACAAACTAAAAAAATATGTCAAACTTAGAAAATACAGCAAATCCAAAAACATAATATAAAGAACAACCTAGGTGGACAACATATCCAAATATACAACAAATCCAGACATAACAAACTAAAGGAAGTTAAATAATTTATTAATACAAACGAAATGTCAAATAATAAATCACAATCAACTTTCATTTTTACTAACTATTTTTATAGTCAATGAAATCAACCAAAGACACAGACACTTAGACGCTATATATATGAGACACAAGAAAATTGTGATTAAAAAAAAGAATGATAAACAAAAACAATGTTGTCAAAAGAGCGAGAGAATTCAAATTCAATTACAAGATAAAAGTAATTTAATAACACCATTTATAACATTAAATGATAATGGAAAAGGAAGTTAATAAGAATTATAATATTAAACAAATGTTAAAGGTGATTTCATCTTTTGATAATTCATTCAATCATTATTAAAAAAAATAGAGTTTAAATTGGTCAAATGACGTCTATTCATTAAGATGGCCCCAACAGATAATCGCCACAAACATAATTAATTCGGAGTTACGAGAATACCTTCCCCAATGGCTACAGCAGCTACTCCAAATAAGGTTCAAAACCTTCAAGCCCACCAGCCGTACAAAATGGAACATGTTGAAGCATGCAAGAACTTGCACCAAAAAGCCTACCCTGGTGAAACTTGCCAACATTTATTATTACTAGAAAAGACAAGGAAAAAAAGTATGATAAAAGTAGGAAGATAAGCAGGTATCATCCCACAGCTATCTACTGTACAATGCCATGACATGTTCAACTCTTTGTTACAGTGGTTGCCATCTGTTGTACACATTAAAGATCAAACATGTGCGTCCACTAAAAGATGATACTGATACAGTAACTGCAGAGAGAACTAGAATTTTAGCAACACCATATTTTGGAAGCAGAATCGCCAAAACTTCAAATTTTGTCATCTTAGCTAGAGTTGGCATATTGTACTCGTGTGGCATATATCGTAAATATCAGAGGAACTGTATAGCAAAACTGCAACACAATTTACTAGCCAACACTGTGGGCTCAGACCAAAAACGGAGGAAGGTGATGCTCCAAAATAGCCAAGAGATCTCTGCTCTGACTCACCTCTGCCATGAACCCACCTCCAAGCCTTCCCACAGCTTCAACAAGCTGCCCTCTTAGCTTTTGTGAAAATAAAGTACCACCTACAGCAACACATTCTCTATAAAGTGGCAGGTAAGCAATCGCCACCCTGAGAGGGCCAGGCAGGTCCCTCAAGCATATAGCAGATCCGCCCCAGTTCAAAATCCTCATCAAGTTAATATAATGCACTTGTCCTTGCTTTAATCCATCCAAGAATGCTGCCTCCGACCAGTGCTCCTGCAGAAAAGCCTTTAACTCAGGGGCAATAGTCCCATCATCAGACCTTGCAATACTATCTGCAATAGCGTAAGTAGCTGCAGGATCCCCCAGGAAATTAGAACGCAGGAGAAATGCCACACCTTCAAGCGACCCACCACTTCTCTCGCCAGCAGCCTTGAGAATTTCAATGCTCAGAGCTGCCAGAACATGGTGAGGGACCTGAGGAAGGAGATAAGCAGCAATTTCTTCTTGGCTACTGGAAGTGGCAGTAGTAAGTGCAAGGCAAAGTTCCATGTCACGGCAACCCCTTTTCACAAACCATTGAACAACTTGCATACAGCCCCTTTCTGCTGCTCTCATTAAAGGACCCAAGAAAGCCGTGGCATTTCCCTCTTCCACAAGACATTCCATTGTACCAATTTTACAGTAATGTGAAGCAAATCCAAGTGCCAGATCAACATCAACATCCAAGCTGTTCCTTTGTGCAATCTATAGAGGAATATTCAGATTTGGCAGCATGAACAAATGTCAGAATGAATTCTTAGATCATACATCCCTCACTTCCCTCAAAAACCCCTTCCCTAACCTCCCTGACACGCAAATAAAGTACTTAATTAGGTATATTTCTAAAATAAGTAGGTTGGTAGATCAGAAGCAGGGGAAAAGATTCCAAATGAGCTAATCAGAGCATGCCACATCTACAATATAATAACAGGGTAAAATAATTGAGCCATTAGTGTACACCATCCTTTGCCCTTGAATTCAAATGTTTCTCAATTAGAGAACTCATGTAGATATACAACTTAATGATGTCATATTGTACATGAAGACCAAATACTGTTATTCCGTAGGTACTCATCTTACTCTTAATCTTATCGTCAACCCACCTGAGCTGTAAATCAAGATTATGTTTATCATCGTTGAAAAGGAATTACAGGAGAAGGTGAGTCATTTTAAATGCTCCAACAGTAAACATAGTGGCATACAGCTGCCTACCAAATGACGGGTAGCCCAGTGAGATGACCTGTAAAGGGCCTTACGAAGTGCATCCACATATATAGTCCAACATCCAAACAAAGGCTTCTATAAATATAATAATAATAAAGCAAATTGTGCATCTGCCAGTTGATTGTTAACAAAATATGCACAAGACACCTACACACAATTGATACCTATTAATAGTGTATTCCAAGGATAGAACAAGAAACCTCCTTAAATTCTGAAGTAGAATGCACTGTTTAGTCAGTCAAATAGTCATGGAAAATATCTTAGTGATCAGTTAACTGGGAAAGCTTCAGCGGAGTTGCATCAATTTATAGTGAACACTATTTTTCTATATCAGCCCTTTAATCTCACCTATAAAGCTTGCTCATCATCAATCCTGATATATAGTCCAACGATCAGAAAAAAGAAAAAAAGCAAACTCACAGATGTGTTCCACCATCTGCTCTTTCAAGGATACCACAGCCTCTAACCACAAGAAACTACTGGCATCTGTATGAAATTGGAAATTGCTAAAAGCTTTAAATAAAACTAGACAGTCTTGCTAATGAAAACTCTCTTTATGATTAAGCTCCCTACAATCATGCAATGCAGTCAAATCTAAGAAGCATCAACCTTGCATCACTTCCACAGTCTAACCGTTTATCTCATTACCAACATTTGCAATTAATGAAGTGAGAAATTCTTTCCTAGTTTCCAAGTTCTGCAACAGAGTTTACTCATTTATTAGCAGAAGTTGAGCGTATTCTTGTTCTACTAAAGCCCTTAAACATTACCTTCAATAAGATCTGCACAAGTTCTGTACTTCCAAAACGAGATGCTTCAAGGAAACATTGATTAACATTGTCTGCACCACCTTCAACCAACATAGCCAGCAATCCCTGTATTGCAGTAGCAGATATCCCAGATGCCCAGCCAGGATCAAATGAACTGGAAAATAGAGTGAGAGGAAAACATGCTGCGTCAAACGCCTCAGTGAAATCCTTCCCTGTAAGTTGATTTCCAGCAAGATCTAGAAATGTCTTGAATGCAGATAACTGGAGTTGAATCTCCACAGCTGAGCTATGGCTCACTCTACTACCCCTCTTCCTCTCACAACGGAAGTGGAAGCCTATACATTTTAAAGCCCATTCAGTGAACTTTTGAACCTTGGCACCAGCTTCGGCCTTCAAGACATCATCCCCGTTACACTCTTGCAGACGCTCATGCAACCTTATCAAGATAAAATGTCAACAAAGATGTCAATCAACAGCGTTTTGAGAAACCAAAGTAAAGCAATCCTATTAACAATCTGCTATTGCAGCCTTTTGTTTCCTTCTTTTATTTATACATTAAAGCAGAGAGATTAAATCTCAAATATCATGTATTTGGATAGTCAATACTAAGTTCCAACCTCTACATTCCAAAACTGGTATTTCTTACCTCAAGCAATTGTTTGACTTGTAACGACTGATCAAAGAATATATACATTCACATTGAAATGAAAAAAAGAGAGTTTAATTGAAGCAGCCTTTGAAACACATGAAATTTGAAACATAGTATTCCATTTTGAGAAAAAGCCAACATTGATCCTTAACTTTGCATCATCAAAAGCAACTCAAACTAAGGGAGGGCAAAAAATAATATTAACAATTGCAAAAACAGATTATGCATGAGATACACAACTACAACTAGTAAACTGATAGAGGGCATCCGAGTTGGAAGCTACAGCTCATGAAGATCTAAGAAATATGTGAAACTTCCTTTAAGTATTCTGTTACATGTCAATGGAAAGGAATGGAACACATAGAAAATCTAATTTTTGATAGAAGATAATCATCTCATGCCTTCCATTTCTACGAACCAATAAAAATTCATTTCTTTCCTGATTATTTCTCAATGATGAATGATTTATACAATAGCAAGATACAAAGCTCAGATTCCAAGGTCCTCTCAAAGTAAATAAACCAATCAACAAACAATTCTTTGCTAGCTGCAGCCAGATTTGGTAGTACAAGACAACAAAGATTGCCACACCAACTGCAAAATCACAGATCAAGAAGCATGCAACAAGACACACCCTACCTGTGCGTTCATGCATAGAAACACATGTCAGTGCCAACAAACATTCATATTTTTCCATTACAAATCAGTACTTCTGAAGGTGATCAAAAGTCATATGATAAGACAAAGCAACTAATGATCTATCTGATCATGAAACAGTGATTTCTTTCTCTCTTTTTTCCCCCTTTCTCACAATGACACACCTTTCAGCCATCACTGTCACAGTATCTGCAAGACTCATTGTTCGACTCTGGCATGCTGAAACACATGAAGCAAGAAAAGAGGTCCTAAGTGCAGCTCTAGTGAAGTCATAAGCACCATTAGCAATGATCTTCTTGATCAATCCAGTGATTCCACGAAGCTCTTGTTGTGTGCTCAGAAACCAGATAGAGTCCAGTGTGATGCACAAAGCATCATTAATGGTCTGCAGATCTGCCAAAAGTATCAAGCTTTCTGCAAGGTCCCAATCATGGGAACTCACAGCACCCTGAAACAAGCGACCTAGTTCAACCCTGTCTTGTCTACTGAGCCTCTTCTCATAACCCATAGTCTCCTTCCTCCCAGTGCCGGTCTCCACTCCAACCATATGTGATTTGAGCTTCTTGGAACTACAATCACAGACACGAGTCCTTCTTGACTCTTTACTAATAAGAGGTGCTTCTCTTGAAAATACCACATTACTTCCCTCACCATTTTCTGGAGTAAAAAGCTGACTCTCATTAATTGGACTTCCAATTTCATTCTCTTCTGTGTCCATTTCAGCAGAAGACGAGTCTTCAGCATTTATCTCATTCCCCATATGCATAACAGCATCATCAATAAGTGCCATCTCCTTTTGCATTCTTCTCGCTCTTCAACCAAACCACTTCTCCAAATGAAAAGTATCTTAATCAAGCAGCACTTATTTCATCCAAACAGTAAACCAATACATTGTTTCAATACAAGATAAACTGAACAGTTTGCTGTAATATAAACGATAATTTGCTCCCCCAAAAACTACACTCTTATAAAACAAATTCTTGATAAGTTACAAACCACATAGCGTTCTCCAAACAAAATAACAAGCAAAACGGCAATCGATGGAAAATAAAGGTAAAGAAAACAACCCAATGAAAACCATTTCTTTCTGGGACAATTTAGGGTCTAAATCAAAATTCGTACTCTGGGCCACATCAACAGAACATCCGAACACAATAATCACCGACAAAAGAAAACTCCAGAAAGCAGAAACCCTTCTTCACCGATCAGATCGAAATGAACCAAGAGCCAATCCCTGAAACGTAAAACCTCATTTGCATCAATACCCAAGGTGGAAACGATCAAGCTATAAAGTTCGATGTTAATTCAAGAGAACAAAAGTCTAAATAATATGAAAAAACAAAATTTATAAAAAAGAGAGAGAGAGAGAAACGGCTACCAAACAATTTGTTCAGTTAAAGAAGAAGAAAACAGTGGCGTTTGAAAAGCGAGAAAATAATGGAGAGAGAGGCAGAGCAAAAGAAAGATTCTAGTTACAAAAACCAGAAATAGTAATAAGAGAACAAACAGAGAGAGAAAGAGAGGAAACCTTAAATGTAAGAAATTGAGAGAGTAATGGGGGAGAGAGAATTAGCAGCCCTTTGCCTCTTCTATACTATACTATTACTAGTTCATCAGTTGCAGTTTTTTGGTTTGTTATTGGATCTTCGGACGGAGGCTTTTCCTTTTCTTCGTCTTTTGTTCGTAATGCAATTTTCGGACAATGTAATCGGAAGCCATTGCTCTGTCTACTGCTCTGTTCTTTTAAAATTTTTAAATTAGGGATGCAAAAATAAATATAATACTTTGAGAATAGAACATTGTAAACTTAATCCTAATAAGAATAAAATTTCTGGGAAGTGAGGAAAGAATTGACTCTGAGTTGACTCAGGCCTGATCACATAAATGAATGACTGAAATTTTATAGAACACAATAAGACACCATAAAATTAGACAGAGAATTTTATCCCCGTCAGTACCACCAAAAGATAATTAAAAGAATGGAAAATGAGGCCCATATGTAGTGATAGCACGCCCATTACCATCATTACACATTTGCATGTTTTCGTGACCACACCCTCATCTCAGTAACATATGAGATGCTAGCCAGCCTTTTCATCTCTGAACGAGAATTTCTAAGCATATGATCAACTGTATAGTATCGCTCTTCTTGTGCCAAGGCAGAGAACACATCTCCTGTACCTGTTCTCCGGTGCCTTCTATGCCACAAACTATTTCAACCATTTATTTGAATGGTTTGAATAGTTGAGATAGTTTATGGCACGGAAGGGACAGGGCAATGGCTACAGGAGATCTGAAGCCGCCAAAATGTCGTTTTAATAAAACTTAATCCCTGACTTTACTCTCGCCTAAGTCAAGCCGATGTCTTCTCTGTTTTTTTTTTATTTACTTCTAACTCTTTCCTTCCTCTTTTCGGTTAATTCATGGAGCATTTTCGTCTGTCTGAGATGGAGTTTCAGGGTTCTCAGAGGTTGAGGTATGCTCTTTTTGGACAAAGCTTCTTTTTTTATTCTCCGTCAACAATTAACTAAAACAGTGGATGTGAACCCACCATCTTTCTTTCTCTCCCACTCTCTCGCATACTTGCCTTTGACTTAACTCTTTCCACCCCCCTTTTGGGTTAATTCATGAAGTGTCTCCTGAACCGTTGAGGAGAGGGTTTCTTTTTGATTAGAGCAAAGATCATGGCTTGGGACAGGAGAATGGTGGATTGACGGTTTCGACTAATGAACCCACCCTCTTTCTTTTGATTTTACTTCCCGCCTTTACCCATGATGCTTGATTGGACCTAATTCTTCTCTCTTTTGCTTACGTTCTTGTACTTCTTCTTCTCGCTGAGTTAGAGCTCAAGAGCATGCGTAGTTGTTCCGAAGGTCAGGACTTT
>JANITW010000001.1:31478373-31488865 GCA_027564335.1 Erythroxylum williamsii | reverse complement strand
AGAAAACCGCACCCCTGATTTCATTTTCTTAGATAGGAATAGTAAGCATCTAGACTTGTGCCTCGGGAAGGGGTGGGAAGGCACCAGTGATCGAAAAGTCGAGGTAGTCCCTGCTTCCATAGTGTAAAGGTGGACAAAGTAATTTTTGACAAGACGACTCAGCTGTTCCGGGTCTGAAACAACGTTCCCAAAAGAGTCAGTGAGTCGTTCAATGTGCAATTTCTTCTGTTTGGCTAGGGTGATCGTATGGTAATACTTTGTGTTACGGTCGCCCTTGGAGAGCCATTCACACCTGGCTTTTTTATGCCAAAAAAGCTCCTCCTTGCACAGGACTTGTAATAACTCACTACTTAGCCTATCCTCCAGGGCTAGTAGCGAGTCCCTAGTTTCGTTCGTCATGGCTCGTTGGATACCTCCCAGCTTGGCTAACAACTGCTTTTTTCGGTGGAAGATGTTCCCAAACACTTGCGTATTCCATCTCTGAAGGTGTTTGGAGAACTAGGTTAAGGAACGACTCATCATCTCCTTTGTTGGGTTCCAATACTCATCAACCACCTCTTGAAATCCCGAATGAGTAATCCAAACATTCTGGAACTGAAAGGGCGGCTGTCTGTGGTAACGCTGCGGGGGCGTAAATAATTTAAGAAGCATAGGCCGACGATTAGAACTGAGGAAGGGCAGGTGCTGATTGACTGTATTAGGGAAGTGCTGATGCCAGTTGGACGAACCAAACACACGATCAAGTTGAGCTTGGACCGTCCCTTGCCGCCAAGTAAATTTAGAGCCAATGAACCCTAAATCGTGGAGACCACACCTATGCACCCAATCTCGAAAACGTCTACTCACCACCTGAGTGGAGGGAGCTCCTCCCCTTTTGTCTGAAATCTCTAGTTTAGCGTTGAAGTCTCCTCCCATAATCCAAGGCCTTGTTGTAGAGTCTCTAACCCACGTTAACATGGGCCAGAGGCTGTATTGTGAAGCTACTTACGGACTGACATAAACTATTGTAAGGTCAAAAGAATGAGACACATAAGTGACGGAGTATAAAGAAACTGCCGATGAGCAATAACGACCGAGATATCAAAAGCCTCCTTCCAAAGAAGCCAATTACCTCCCGAAAAACCTTCATCTTCTATTCTAAAGGAAAAATCAAAACCGAGAGAAAGGATAACTTCTTTGGCCTGGGACCCACTAATTTGGGGTTCCAACAAAGCCAAAATGCCCAGTTTGAAGTTACTAATGTAAGTACGCAGTAGGGTCTAGAACTTAGTCCCTCTGCCCCTTGACAATTTCAGAATAAGATACATAAAAAAGGAAGGGAAGAAAAGGTACCCTACAGCGGATCCGCCCCCGGGCTCCCAACTTAGATCGGCTTGTGCTCCCCTTCTGGGGTGGGCGGAGGCAAAGCAACAATCTGGCTTGGTCCCGGTGTTTCCTCCTGTTCAGTTAGATCCATCGCGATATCAGGAGGTTCTGAGGGCGGTATGTCGAGTAGACTTGCTCCTTCCCCGGGTTCCTCCACCCCCTCCATACTTTGAGGCTTCTCCTTGGGCCCCTGGAATTGGTTCGCTATGATCTGGGTATCAAAGATCATTTCAGAATGGGTCAAGATTTTGACTGCGAGGTTCCTATCCATAGACGAAGGCGAGTCGAATTGGTTGAGTCGTGGCAGGGGCCTACTCCTGACTTTCGCTAGCTTGGCCCCTGCCCTCCCGTGACTACTGTGAACCCAGAAAAACTTTTCCTTTGGACCCGGTCTTGGCACTTCGTGATGCATCAGCTGTAGTCAACGCCCCCGTCATTTTTTAAGGCAGCCCGGTTCCATTAAAATTGGACAGGATAATCCTTTGTCCAAGACCAACTGGAATAGTCTAGTTTATTGGTTGTTCAGTGGGCCTAGACATCCCTTCCTCAACAGTATCCATGTTAATTAAAGCAGCAAATCTCGAGCCACCCCCTGAAGTTTCCCCGAGCGATCTGTTGGCCTGTTTCTGGACCTATCCTTTCACTGGTCTCGAGCGTCTCTTCTGCACGTTGGTCCATGGCCCATAGCCATTACCAGTCCCTTCTCCATGACGCCCCTGAGACTCCTCCAATGTCTCCCTAGTTTCGGTTTCGCCTGGTCGATCATTGTCCTTCGTCGTTGGAGCAACACCGGACTCAGCACACTTGAGGAAGGCCTTCGTACATTATCAGTAATGCTTCACCATCAAGGTCAATGTTGGGTTTCAGTAGAGCATTTAAATCTACATCTACGGTGATTCTGGAAAACCCCCCACGTTGGGCTTACAAAGTAGCCTCATCTATCCGCATCGTGTTGCCCATAAGGTTCCCCAGCTCGGTAAGTATCATCGAGTGGTAGCGAGCAATCGGAAGATTGGGATCCGTATCCAAACAACTGCATGGGTGATTTTGGCCAGGGACTGATGGAACGATGTAAGCCATCGTTGGATTGCTAGAACTTGCCCAAAAATCACCCAAGGACCATCTGTAAGCACGTGAAGATAGTCCCCTTCCTCCTGGAATTTAACCAGGAAAAAATCATGGTTTAGGTCCACGATTTTCATGGGGCCTCTTAAGTTCCATAGGTTCCTCAATCGGGTAACGAGAACATTGTAGCCGACTAGCTTGATGACCACGGCAAGCTCCCATTGTTTATCCAGCTTAGATTTCAGGTTTTGGGATAGTAGAAGACCTCCCCCCCGTTCTCCTACAACTGACGTGATGTTGCCGTCTTCGACTTTTACTGGAGCATCCTCTGGCCAGCCATCCTTCTCAGCTACAACGGCAACTATGGTGCCCCCTGTGACGGCCTCGGTGTAAGACGCCTTTGGATGTGGAGGGTCCTTGTCCCTCTTACGCATCCTGCCCTTCTTGGCCAGGTGACCCTCATGATCGAGGGATTCCATACTCTGTCATCGCGCACTGACTGGCACACTCGAAAGCTAGCAACTAATGCTGTCATCAAAGGCGAGAAAATAAGTCAACTTTTATCTCTCTAGGACTTTCTCTCTCTAGGACTACGATTCCTTTATATTTTTAATTTTTTTAATTGCTCAGGAGATGTCCTAGGAGGGTCCCAACTATGGGAAGGTACCTTTAAGCCATCCACTCCCAGACTAATCCCCGCTCGAGCCAGGTAGGTCCCTTGCGGAAAGCAAAGCTCTGGCCTCAAGTTTTAAACAACTACATACATGAGGGCGGTTCGAACCTGCGACTTCACTTAAGCTAGGAGAGCCCTTTACTAACTCACTTGCTCCAAGGGTTTCCTTTTTATTTAGATTCACCTATAAGGAAAATATGCATAGGAACTACAGATGGGTCCTTAGCATGTCCGAGGCAAATCACTCCTATTACAAAGATGGAAGCATGGAATGTCCTTGGAAAAGAATAGCTTGAAGAGTATTCATCTTTGAGTCAATTTTCACAATTTCCACTTAATATTGATCCACAATAAACTTAAGTTATTTAACTAGTTCCATAGGCAAATCAATACGTATGTATGAAAACATAATAAAGTTTTGTAGAATAGGCTATGTAAGGATTTGATTGGAGGTACGATAGAGAAGAAGCATGTTGACTCACTCAAATTGACGGGGTTACCAGGGGAGCAAGGTATAAGGGAGGCGGACATAAGATTTTATGCTAACAAAGATTATCTTTCCTATAAAAAAATTTTGGAAATATATTAGAAAATTTCTACAAACTGAAGATAGTTCTCTAGCTCAGTCTCTTAATGAGAATAGAGTTAATCAAACAAGGACTTCTCAAAAAGTTGAAAGAACCCTTAAACATATAGTTGGCACTCAAGAGTAAACTATTAGAAGCCCTAAAGAGGCATAAGTCTATAGAGGAGAAGAAACTTGTCCTGTTGCTAATCTAAGGGATAAATTGATTATTGAGTGTATCAACCAAGCAATTTTATAAATTGCATAAGTAGAGTTCTCAAATGTAATTAGTCTCCTTGCTTAAGCCTCGAGGGAAATATTAGGCTCTCATTCCCACTATTATAAACTTGAGCTAGCTTGGCCTCAAAAAAACATTAAAGAAAGAGGATGATTTCTTTTTATTTAGATTCACTTGTGAGGCAAATATGCATAGGAAATAGAGATGGGACTTTGGTATATCCAAGGCAAATCACTCCTATTACAAAGATGGAAGCTTAGAAGTCCTTGGAAAAGAATAGCTTGAAGAGTATTCATCTTTGAGTCAATTTTCACAATATCCACTTAAATACTGATCCATAATAAACTCAAGTTATTTAGCTAGTTCCATAGACAAATCAATATGTATGGATGAAAACATAATAAGGTTTTATAGAATAGGCTATGTAAGGATTTGATTGGAGGTACGATAGAGAAGAAGCATGTTGACTCACTCAAACTAATGGGTTTACTTAGGGAGCAAGGTATAAGGGAGGCAGACATAAGGTTTTATGCTAACAAAGATCATCTTTCTTATAAGAAACAAAAATATGGAAATATATTGGAAAACTTCTACATATCGAAGATAGTTCTTTAGCTCTGTCTCTTAATAAGAATAGAGAAAATCAGACAAGGACTTCCCAAAAAGTTGAAAGAACCCTTAAAGATATAGTTGGTACTCAAGAGTAAACTATTGGAAGCCCTAAAGAGGCATAAGTCTACAGAGAAGAAGAAACTTGTCCTACTGTTAATCTAAGGGATAAATTGATTATTGAATGTATCAACCAGGCAATTTCATAAACTACATAAGTAGAGTTCCAAAATGTAATTAGTCTCCCTGCTCAAGCCTTAAGGGAAATATTAAGGCTCCCAACCCCCAACCCAAGCAATACATGAAGAACTCTTTCTATCATAAATAGCATAACTATAATGAAAAGTGTGCTTAAGATATCTTCTAGGCTTAAAACTAAAAAGAAACTAAGTGAAAAATCTATAAAGGCATCCTTGACCCTTGTCTTAACTCCATAATCCTTCGCTAAAACATTAGGGGAATGAATTATTCTAAAAAAACAGTAGATGAAATATGATTTTTGTTATAAGAAAAGTCTCATAAGATCCTTCTGTAGTTAAGAATAAAGTCGGATAAACTAAACAATTGTCTATAAATGTTAGCAAAATTTATCTCTTGATATCAAACCATCAAGCTCATTATAATGGTAGAATTGTTATAGCTTATAAATCAGACAAAATTAAGGTGTATTAATATATAATCTTTGATCAAATCACTTATTTAGTGGTTAGTGTGAATCAAATACTAGGTTTTTTTAAGTTTCTTTTGTTTATGTTACTAATCATGAATTTTAAAGGAATTCTTTATGGGAAAATTTTATGTCCCTAAGTTCCTTAATGAATAATCTACAGATAGCTCTTGGGAACTTTAATAGTTTTCTAATGGATTAGAGGGTGCATAATAATTTGGGCAATGGTGATATGAGATATTGCCTAAGTGTTACAAATGAGAAGATGTAAGATACAAAGGTGCTTACTTTACATAGAGCAACAAGTAAGAAGGAAGTTGGCTTGATAGGGAAAAAAACTTGCAAGTCCTTGATCAACCCACTATGGTTTTCCAAATTCTCAAATAATATGGCTCACTTTCATGAACCATTAATTCTCATATCACTCCTCCATTGAAGTGATAATCGAAATAAGGAAAGTTAAACTCAAATCCCTTTTTAGGTTTAAAAATTTTATAGTAAAGATGGAGGGATTAGAGAAGCCTAAGATAAAATACCTAAGTCTAGAGGTTGAAGGATATAAATCCCTTAAATTCTTACAATTAGTGAAATTTGAACAAAAGAACATACATTAAGAAAGAGTTGGAGATACAAGCTCTTGCATCAATACAATTAGAGATGAATTGTTAACCATACAAGAGGAATTGAACTAAAGTCCTAAAGATGTAGATATAAAGG
Organism: Erythroxylum williamsii; assembly: GCA_027564335.1. Taxonomy (NCBI): domain Eukaryota; kingdom Viridiplantae; phylum Streptophyta; class Magnoliopsida; order Malpighiales; family Erythroxylaceae; genus Erythroxylum; species Erythroxylum williamsii. The sequence continues at coordinate 31,482,966 of JANITW010000001.1, read as the reverse complement.
TGAAAGAGAAATTGGATTTTTCTAAATTTACTCAAGCTCTGAAGAATCAACATTCTTTATTAAAATAAAAAGATGGAATTAATTGGCTAAAGGATGGAGATAGAAAACTAAGTGTTTCCATAATTTAACATTATGTAGAAGAAACATTGATAAAATTTGTTCACTAAAAATAGCAATTGTGATGAAATCTAAGAGCAACACAAACTCAAAGAGATGGCTTTAACACACTTTAAGAACATCTTAGGTATCTTGGATAACAACTGTTCTTATGCGCATGTTATAAAGATTGTTGTTTTTGGTTCCTTAACTCATTAATAAAAAGAGATATTCATCATGCCTATCAATGAATTAGACATCAAGCAAGTTGTTTTTGACATGAATCTAGATAAAATCCTAGGCCATAATGTTCTAAACACTTTTTTCTTTCTACAGGTCATATAGTCACCAAATATATCCTAGAGTTCTTTGATAATGGGAGAATGCTTAAACAATGGAACAAAACCCTTTACATCCCATCCATAAGAAACCAAATGCTATTTCCTTGAATGAATTTATTATAATATCTTGTTGCAATGTCCTTTATAAGATCATAGCTAAAATGATTCTATGAAAACTAATTGATGTCCTTAAGAGTGTCAATGACACAACACAAGGAGCCTTCATCCATAGCAAATTCAGAGGGGACAATTTGATGCTAGCCTAGGAAGTCTTCAAAGCTTACAAAAGAAAAATAGCATTGCGGAGTTTTTCAGTACCATAGACTTTAATAAATCTTTTAACTTAATCAAATGGAGGTTTATCCTAAATAGCTTACAATATTTTGGATTTTCTAACATTATTGTGTTCTAGATTGAGTAATACATTTTAAACACTTCCTTTGTTATCTTGGTAAAACGGACTAACCTCATCATTTCAAGTTGCTAAGAGTTTAAGGCAAGGGGATCTAATACCCCCTTACTTGTTCAATTTAAGCATTAAGTTTTTATCAAGAATGTTGAATCAGAGGATCAAAAGGCTTTGGGACTTCAAATTTCATTATAAATGCAAGAAGTAAGAACTTTTTCACCTTATATTTAAAGATGATATTTTATTAATAAGTGCTAGGGTAAGAAATATCCATCAAATATTGTATTATCATTAAATATAATTTATTACCATTCTAGCTTTATTTTTAATTATTTCTACATGATTTCTAACTGTAAAGGTTGGGGACAAATGTGGTGATTTTATAGTCTAATTATCTTTAGATTTTTAGTTCAAGAAGTAATTTTTCTAAATTCCTTTTAATCTTCTAAGTTATATCTCATAGTAATAGCTCTAATAATTTTTTTCAACTATCATTTCTATGTTTGTTTCTTCTCTATTTTTATCCCAAGATTGTAATGGGTTATAAAAGTAATTTTTGATTTTTTGTTTTACTAGTTATAGTCCATCTTTTATGACTTTTATTTGAAGTTACTTATTTTCTATAATATTTTCTATTTTTAGTAAACATTTTCCTTTTGAAAGGATTGATTTTTCTTTATATCTTACACCATACTAGGTTGTATGAGGTTTAAATAGGATGGGTGTAGATTGAGTATAGGCATTTTTAATTATATTAACTATGATCCAATGACCAAAAGGAGTTTGGAAATGCATTTATTGTCTAATAACCTTGTTACAAGCCGAATTTACCCTTTTTTGTTGATATCCTTAATAATTTTGAACCCTTAAATTGAAGGAATTGTATTGAGCTTATTTGCATAGGATTTTGACCAATTGTGTGAAAGGTAAATTAGGTGATTCAAGTTGCATTGTTTTGATTTTTTATAACATGGAGGAGAATTATAAAAAACAAAAAGAAAAGAAAAAGAAAATCTCCTGTTTGATAATTTTGGTTTTAAAAAAGAAGGAAAAAGAAAAAAAAGTGATTGAAAGAGATGTCATTTGAATGGTGAATTTTGATTTAAGTTGAAACTTGTGTGGATAAGTTTGTATGAATCCCTTCAATTTATTTAGCTAAAAAGTTCCTTTTGTCATAGCTTACCTAAGCCATGATACAACCCTAATTACATCCCTTTGATTTATGGGATAGGTTCATTATTGTTTAATGGTGGAGATATGATTCATTGAGCAAGCTTATGGAAATAACTTTCTATGTTTTGATTTGAAAGCTTAATGAACCGTAAACACTTTGAGCGTATAGAGTGAAATCCTTGTGAGGGTGTCAAGTCTTGTTCATTTGATTTTGATGGAATTAATGAGATGCTACGTTTTAACAATGTGTCCTATGAGTGCTTATTCTTTCGATTGTTATTTTATCTTAACCCTTAAATGTGAATTGGCTTTTGGATGTTTTTGGATGACATGAAAGGAGATGAGAGGTTGTTGTGAAGATGATTAATATATTGAATTGATGTATGCTTGAGGACAAGAAAATTCCAGTGTGGAAGAATTTGATAAGATCTTATCTTGATATATTATTTGATATTCCATTGTTTTAGATTTATTTTGGTGCTTAAATATGGAAATTAATGTTTATTTTGTTTTAGGAGATGAAAAGTGGAGATTGCATTGTATTGGGACTCTTTTGATGATAATGACAAATTTTGGATACAATGAAGAGATTGATGCAGTGGATAAGGCTGAGCATTTGAAGGGTTGAAATTTGATTGAAAGACTTTGCATTATCCTTATCATAAAGGAGTTTGATTTTGAATTCATTTTAGATAGACATATTTATAAGTTAGAGTTAGAGTTAGATTAGGATTAGATTAGAAAACCCTATTAAAGGGACGTTTCTCACAATAGAGGTTCTCTGTTTCTACGTTTTTAGCAATTCTTAGTCTTTCTTCCATTTTTGTTGTTGGAGTGACAGCCACGTGTGGCTAAACTCATCATTCTGATTCAAGGGGATTCAATACTCCAATTGTAAACTTGTGAGGTTTTGTGTTCTTAACTTTTATTCATGTTTTAATTTAAGTATTTATTATTTTGAGTTCTCATATTTCATGAATGATTAATATTCGATTAATCAGACAATTTAATTTAATATTAATTATTCTATCGCTATCTAGGAATTCAACGATCCGTAATTGTCATGAAGGAATGGTATAAGTAACAAATATGTTATTTATGAATTTTCATATTTAACTTATAATAAACAAGAAACCTAAATTCAATAGTTATAGCTATATAGATTATTTAATTTAGGGTTTAGTCTTTTTCCCGGAACTTATTGTTATCATTTCTTTAATATGGAATGTTATCACACCCAGCCAATAGATGATAAGTTTTGGTTTGGATGTTGCGTTTGAACCAATTACTTCAGAAAATTTTGATACTTATTACGGCTATCCTAATATGTTTTGGACTAACTACTTGAATCGTGAAAATATTCTCTTTAAACCAATGATCAATATTACAATTAGACGAGATTTTTCTCTTGAATCGGAATTTAGTAATCTTGATTTTCTCAATTTTAAATTTAGTTGATTTAATTTGTCTTCGTCTTATTTTTAGTTAATCAGTTTTTTAATCAATCTTGCTTGAAATTAAAAAACTAGTGTTCAATTATCTAGGGATTCGACTTGGTTCCATGACTACTACAAAAGTTTGGAGAATATGTATTATTTTGGGGGCTTCGACAACCCGACCATAATTGCAGCAATTGACTCAATGGTTGTTCGCGATGAGGCTAACGAGGTAATTTCCCAATCAATTCCAACTAACCAATATGAGATAAGGGTACTTACAAGAGCCCAGCTTTAAGTGACTCAAATTTTTTCATCTAATACCCAATGATTAGACTAATATTCTAAAATTTAGGAGGATTAGCTAATAAATTAACTCTTTTGAGATCGAAGAAGTTGAAGTTCATTCATAATATTCAAATGATGGTTATAGTTGAACCTATGATGGATTTATCTTGAATAGATGAAGTTAGAAAGAAATTAAAATTTGAACGGATGATGGCTTATAATCAAGATTTTACTAGCAATTTATTACATGAGAACAGTCAGTAAATCATTTTACAAGCTTTACATATTTCTTGAAAGACATACATTTTGTTCATGCAACATGTTCAGTACAGGAGAGGAGAGATTTGTGAAATTCTTTTGTTGATTCCTTTTACCTATGGTTATTCTATAGAGACTTGAAGTTGTGCTTATCTTTGGACGAGAAAATTAGAGGTTTGCCTTTTTAGGTGACTGAAGTGGAACAGTGTCAAAACTTTATAACACAACATTCTTTGGTAGATGTTGGGTATATGGGCTCTTGTTTTACATGGACTAATAACTAGGATGGTCATCTCTGTATTTGGAAAAGGCTTGATAAGGCTTTGATAAACATTGAATGGATGTTGAATCTTATGCTTACTATGGAACATTTAATTTGTGTTCAATCTAACCACTCTCCATTACTACTCTAGGTCTCGAAGATTGAGAATTCTACAAGCACAAAATCATTCTACTTTCAAAATGCTTGGTGCTTGCGCAGGGATTTTGTAGGAAAATCCCGGGAGGTACATCACATGTACACGCAGCGGAAAACAAAAATTTTTGTTCCCGGGACTTTCCCGATCCCCAGGATCCAGGTATCCGTATGAAG
>JANITW010000001.1:31376631-31394417 GCA_027564335.1 Erythroxylum williamsii | reverse complement strand
ATAGGAGCTCGCCGCGGCGGAAATGAAAGCTCGCCGCGACGCAAAACAAAAGCTCACCGCGGCGCAAAACATTGGAGCTCACCGCGGCGAGGGCCTTCGCACACGCCACGGCCTGATACTAAAAAAGAGCTTCAAGCTCGAAGGAAGTTCTACTTCCTAGTCGCTAAGCGTCCACTGTTTACTATTTATGCGCTCGGTCACAATACTGAAATTAAACTGAAAAAAGAGTCACATGTGCATTGCATCATTACTGGACTGAATACCCAAAATGGGTTTTACTGTATAGTGACTGTATATTACTGTGACTGTAGACCGTAGTATTACTGCAACTGCCTTATTACTATGAATTGATTATGTGATGCATGAATTGAGAGAACCATCGATGATGGTTCCTCATTGAGTTTGCAAACTCATCTAAAATTGCAATCTATTTTTTAGGACTTGAAGGGTACCCCATTTGACACGGGAGTATGTTTACTGTAGGTAAGTGAAGGATAGAGGTCGGGATCAGTTCATGTCTGCATTAGTATCTTATCGAATTGTATTCCGTAATCATTGTGCAATAATGCTTTGTATTTATAATGAGCCCATTGTGGTTTTATTATTTTACACATTGACTGATTGTAAATTATTATTGGATGACTGTAATAACTAAAAATGATTAATTGTGAACATGGGCGCAAGTTTCTTACTATTTATGTCGCGTTAATGAATGGTTCAAAAAAAAAGGAGAAAATGTTATACTGAGTTTTAATCAACTGATATAGTACGCCACCCTTGCGGGGCACGGACTCGAATATTACCAACGATATCGGGTTCGGGTCACTCGGGAGTGGGGTGTTACATAAACCTATTTTGAACCAATATGTTTCTTAACTTTTAGTAACTTTGTTAATTTCCAAGAGTGATTATCTTCAAATGCCTATAACTCATTGTTCAAGCTTGAACCCAATCAGGATGAATTCTAGCCTGATGATATCAATGTGGTTCCTAGCTAGATTGTTGATATGTTTGCTAGAAAAGACAAGTAACTAGTAGAAAAATTAGGTGATTGTACATAAGGAAATGTGTTGGATATGTGCAATGAAGAACTATAAGAAACATTAGTAGTTTCTGGTGATATAGCAAAATGTATTATAGTTGATCCAACCATACAGGCTTATGGGTAACTTTGGTACTATGTCAAGTAGGAAAATTAGGTAAAGGAATAGTTGATGAAGTTTGATGTTCTAAAGGAGCATGAGAAGATATAGGCAAGGAGTGATCTAATAGTAGTTGAGAACTAGTTTGTTACATAGGTGTAAGTAGATCAACTATTGATTGAATATCATTATCAACTGCTAAATGATGGATTATAGGTAGAGGTGTGCTAGAAGAATAAATAAAAATAATTTGGTAAGAGAAATATAACATCTCTAGAAGTAAAGATACTATATAGTTGTAGGTTCTATACTTCGTAAGCCTTTTGGCTTGATGTATAGCTTAAAAACACACTCAAAGGTATAGGGTGAGAATTTGTCTTTGTAAGGTGGAGTATTTGATGCAAATTAGAGGCAACCAAAAGTTTGTAAGAAATTATAATCAAATGGTTTCTTGAATAATTTTTCATATGAAGTTTTCATGTAAGCAAAGGTGTGGGTAAACATTTAATAAAATATGTGGCTATTAAAATAGATTCTCCCCAACACCTTTGAGGAAAATTAGATTAAAACACTAGTGCTCGAGCTACTTGAAGAATTTGTTGGTGTTTGTGTTCTACAAACCTTTTTTTAGGGGTATAAATGCATGAACATTGATGTATGATACTATGCTGAGAAGATAAAGTTTGACAATTAAGACTAAGAAATTATGATATATTATTAGCTCAAATGAAGTGAACTGAAGTTTGAAACTAGGTTTTAATCATTTGTAGAAAGGTTTAAAGGTTGAAATTGTCTAGGATTTATGTTTTAAGATATAGGCCCATCTGCCTCGACTATAATCATCAATTTTCTAAAAAACACAATGCTCCTATGATGCAAAATTTGGTTATATAAGCCCTAACTATCAAAATGTATGAGTTCAAAAGGATGAGAAATTTGTGTGGTGCTACGTAAAAACTTCATTCTATGTTGGATGGCCATAGGCCAAAATTATCTACATGTGTATGGTTAGGTAAATAGAGGAGTTGTATAACAAAAGCTGGGCTTAGTTTGATATGCCATATATGAAACATATAGTCTAAAACTTAATTACTGAAAAATTCATAATTATAAGAATTTATTACATGAGCATCTGATATCTTTGGTTTAGAGGTATACAATTTCAAGGTTTCAATGGTGAATGAAGATTTGTCTAGCACATACAATTTACCAATCACTTTTCCCACTGCTAAAATGTCCTTAGTCTTCAGGTGTTATGAGAAACAATTTATAGGAAAAGTTAAAAATTAATCAAATATATTTCTAGTAGTTTATTTACAAAGAGTAAATTATATTTAAACTTAGGCAAGTATAAATTTTTTAAAGGTAATTTTGAAGCTCAATCTAATATCATCAATGTGTAATACCATATTGATGCTTCCATCAAGTCGTACATAGGTGTAGGTTTAGAAATAGTGTAAGGAATTGTCAAATAGTTAAGGTTGACACACTTGTAAATACTAACATTAGTATCAACAATCTAAGAGTCATGTCTTAATCAAATATACCATGGAGTTTAAAACAAGCTTTCTCTAGATGATCATCATGATTATAGTAGTCCCAATACCTATTAGGTCATTTTACAAATTCTTTCTCCTTAATATTTCCTTTTCCTACTCCTCCTTTTTTGTAATTCATATTTCCCAACCATCGCATTATTCTCAAGATTATCATTAGACACGTTGTAGATTTCTCTTGCTTTTCCATACACAATAGCATTAAATATGTGTTATTAACAATTGGAAGAGAATTCATTATCATAATTTAATTTTTAATGTGATCAAACGAATCACAGAATCCTATAAACAAATTGTATAAGGTGATTATATGAAACCAGAATAGAAATTGACTTTGTCACTCCACAAATACACTATTTCGCAGCTCCATAACCACCATAATGAGGCATTGGCATTAACACTTTTAACTCATCTTATAACTTCTTCTGTTTGTATAATACTCAACCAATGACATATTTCCTTAGTTCAAAGATGTGATTTTATATTGCAATTGGTATAATAGAGGCTCGTTAGAAGCCCCAAATATTTCTTCTATCTTTAGCCATAACTCTTTTGTCGAGTTAATGTATATAAAAGCATCAATAATTTTCTTTGAAATCATATTTAGAATCTAGGAAATTACTGTACAATTAACTCTTTTTCATTAATCATGCAAGTTTTCCCTGAACCTATGATGACTATCACCTGAAGAATGGCCGTCACCTGAAGATTTCAGCCACTTGAACCTATTAACTCTTTTTATCTTCCCTTTCTTCCTTTCACCAGTCACTCCTATCTCTCCCATATAGCAAAATTGCCGAAAGAACTTGCTCTTCTCTTCTCCTTTCTTTTCTTTAGATGTCTTGCCATACCTGCAAAAAGAGAAAAACCACCAGATTTTCATCTCCAAAGATGGATATGGATTTTCCAACACTTATTTCAACCATACAACAGAAAAACCCTCCAAATCCAACCCCTAACCCTAACCCCAACCTAACCCCTAACCCTAATCCAATCTACCCTCCCCTCCCCTCCTAAATCTGATGCTCCTTCCCCCTCCTCCACTTCCCCTTCCTATTCAAGAACTACCCTTGGCATTGCAAAGGCTTCTCTTCCTCCTGAAGGAGTTAACCCTACCAAAGGTGATAATGTAAAATGAACTAGGAAAACTTAGAAATAGGTTGTTGGGGATAATTTAGACTTCTCTTTAGTTTTCAGTCCTCCTGTAGAGAAGGATGATAAACTAATGGTGACTCCTAGTTTAAAAGATTTATAGCAAGGAGCTAAGATTTGGGAAGTTACTCTTGTGGGTTTCTTCATGAAAAAGAGGCCAGCTTTTATAGTTATACAAGCATGGGCTGTGAGAAATTGGAAAGGAAGAGGACTTATGGAGGTGATGCTTACTGAAGAAGACAACATAATTTTTACCTTTTCTTCTAAATTGGAAGCTTAAAAGGTTATAGAAGAGTGCCCTTTGTATATCGCTCAACTTCCTCTATTTCTCCAAAACTAGAATCCGAGGATGGAGCTTGAAGAAATAAAAACGAAGAACATTCCCCTATGGGTGAATATTCAAAATATTCCTTTAGAGTATTGGACTACAAAGGGGTTGAGTATGCTTGCTAATTATTTGGAAAAACCAATCTACATGGATGAAAATACTGCATTAAGGAAAAGAGTTGGTTTTGCTCAACTATATGTGAGTAAAGATGTGGCCAAGGATTTGAAGGATAGTATTCTGATCCTACGATTGGCGGATGAAAACTCTTTAAGGGAAGATAGAGTCGTGGTGACTTATCAATGGAAGCCTTCCCTTAGAGCACAAGGTAAGGAATTTCATCAAGGGTGATTACTGGGAAGTGATGGGAATAGAAAAAATGAGACTGAATAATTGAAGGAGAAGGAAAAGATAGGCCAAAAAGAAGAAAATCAGGATATGGTTAGGTCAGTGTGTTGATTTTGGGTTTAATTTCATCACTTTGTTTTGGGTCAAGACTTTGTATTGAAATTTTAGTGAAATTGGTGATTATTCAAAATGGCTTGAATTATTGGATCATTATAACTATTGCTGGCATTAATTCTGTTTTCTTAATTATTGAGTAAAAATCGAGCATTAGTTTTAGTATCCTTGGTTTCATTTTACTATTCTGGTGGCAGATAGTAGATTGAAATTTTGGAAAATAGTTTTTTAACAATTTGAGGTAGCTCAATTGTTAAATTAAAAGCTTGATTATAACTCTTGGTTCATTTGTTTTAACTCCAATATCTGTTGAGTGATGATTGCCTACGCTGTAAAACTGACGGGTTGTTTTATCATTGTTAGTTAATTGTGTTTTTCTTCGTACTCCATTATCTTACTATCAATTCATATTACTCATTTTAATTTCAAAATACCAAGAACAAGTCCTTTCTTAATTATTGAGTAAAAATCGAGCATTGGTTTTAGTATCCTTGGTTCTATTTTACTATTCTGGTGGTAGTTAGTAGATTGGAATTTTGGAAAACAATGATAAAAATAACCCTTCAATTCAACAACGCAGGCAATCATCACCCAACAAATATTAGAGTTAAAACAAGAACCAAGAGTTATAATCAAGCTTGTTATAGTCAGTAAATGATTCCACCAACATTATGAAGGATATCCCAGAAGAGGAAAATACAGTTCCTACTTAGCAAAAGGAAATTCTCCAAAACCCTTCTAAAGATTTATGCAATAAAAAAGAAAACGATCTGGAATCTATTGGCACAAATCAAATTGAAGCCTATTTGGGGGTCAAGAGCTAGGTCTTATAAGAGTTGATATGTAAAAAGGAATTAATCAAGAGGAGCATTTTAAGCAAGTCACTTCTCATAAAAGTAGTAAGAGCAATAGGAAAAGCTCCAAAGGTAAAGCCAATTGATTATGTCTTTAATTGTAAGGAATGTGTGTGGAGTAAATAATCCTTCAAAGCTTTGTGCTTTAAAGGACTTTTTGACGAAAGGCCATGGGTTTTTTGTATGTTAAAAACTAAAATTAGAGACGAAAATCTTAATAAATTAGGTTGTTTGGGTAGCAACTGGCAACTCATTATAAACCACCGAAGCCATGCCTAAAGGATCATTATAGCCTATGATGGTCACTTATTGAAACTTGAGGTGCTGGAATCTAGTCAGCAGCATATTCACACTATGCTTTATTTCAAAATAGACAATTATTGAATTTTAGCTACTTTGTCTATGGGTTCAATACAGTATTCCAAAGAACTGACCTATAGAATTACTTAAGAAAGATTAAGCCTTTAATAAATTCCCTTTGGATGATATAATGGTGATTTTAACACTACTTTGTACAGGTAAGAAGCTGAATGTAATTGTAATCTACTCAACTACTCCTCAAATATGTATGACTGCATGCAAGAAGTGGGACTTACGGATCTAAGAGCAGAAGGTCATAAGTTTACTTGGAAAAATAAACAAAGCTATATTTGGAACATCAAAAAACACTGGACAGAGTTTTGGTAAATGTGGAATGGCTAAATTCTTTCTCAAGAAGCTCAGCAAAGTTCCTAGACCTTGGTATTTGATATCACACTCTTATTAAGATAGTAGACTCGTTCACTTCCTACAGAATCCAACTCCCATTCAGATTTAATAATTTTTTAGTTAACATGGAGGATTTTCACGAAGCTATTCAAAAGGGATTGGAGCATAAATGTTATGCTACTAAGCAATACATTTATGCCCAAAAGCTAAAGGCTATGAAACAGGAGCTGAAGACTCTTAAGAGTAAGAGAGGGTTGAATCTTAATAAGGAGATTGAATATTCTAAGGATAAACTCTTTTCTATTCAAAAAACATTGGCAGAAAACCCCTTGGATGGATCTCTAGTTATAGCAAAAAAGGAAGCTCTTAAAAACTACTTGGAAGTAGTGGAAAATCAATATTCCTTGCTAAAACAGAAAGCTAGAATAAACTGGTTAAAAGAGGGAGATAGATGTACAAAATTCTTCTTCAACTCTATATTGGCTTGAAAAAATATAAACAGAATTACCGCTATTAAAACAGAAGCTGGAGTTGAGGTCTATAGGCAAGAAGAAGTATTTAAGGAAGCTATGAGTTTCTACAGTAGGCTACTTGGATCAAATTCTCTCCCTTCTGAATTAGAGTGGGACCTTAGTCTGATTGTAACCTTTAAGATTCCGAATCATGAAGTTAATGGGTTAATAAGACCTATTACAGATAAGGAGATAGATAAGGTGGTCTTTAGCATGAATGGATCTAAAGCTTCTAGTCTGGATGGATTGAATGGATTCTTCTATCAAAGAACTTGGAATAGTTTGGGAGGGTTGGTAAAGGAGGCAGTGCATGAATTCTTCCTAAAAGGGATGTTATTAAAAGAAATAAACAAGACTTTCCTATGCCTAGTCCCCAAAAACTCTAGCTCGGAATCTTGGAATGATTACAGACCTATTTCGTGTACAAACTTCCTATACAAGATCACTGCTAAGATATTGGCAAATAGGCTGAAGAAGGTACTAAAATTTCTTATCAGTGAGAATCAATGGCCTTTTATGGAAAGTAGAGAACTAGCGGACAATATTATGATTATTCAAGAACTATTAAAAGGATATAACTATAGGAGAAGTCCCTAAAATTGCACTATTAAAGTTGATCTACATAAAGCTTTTGATTGTGTGCATTTAGGTTTTTTTACTAAAAATATTGAAGATAATGAATTTTCCTTCAATCTTCATCAATTGGATCAAACAATGCATTTCTATTGCTTCCTATGGGTTAATGATTAATGGGTGCCCCACGGGTTTATTAAAATAATTATTTTTTGTTAATGGTGATGTAACATAAACCATTCCAAGATGATCAAAATTCTATAGAAACATAGCATCATGACTATTGTATATTGTTGAATCTTGAATCTAACTTCCATCTCCAACAATGGATTGATCTTCCACATGAGTTTCCATTCGTAAGTATGTTAATGATTAATGAAACAACATCGAACAAAAAGAAAATCAATAAACCTATGTAAACAAAATCTTAATGATCTAATATTATGAACAAATATAGGCAAAGCTTCATTATCATCAAGTAAGCAAAGAATAACCAAAACAGGGAGAAAAAAATGAACATGATCATCCATTGCATTACCTTGAGGAGTGACTTATATATATGAAAATAGTAGGTTCTAAATGGCCCAGCTCATCAATTTATTGTAACTAAAAAACTATTAGATCTAACAAACTATAACAAATTATTACTGACTACTATAAATTAACATTTTGCTCAATTTTAAGGTAGATTAAAAATTGGCCATAAAAATTCAAAGTCACAATAAATATTTTCGAACTATGGCAGTTAGTTATTAGAATCAAATTTGTCCTTTTCTTTTAAACAAAATTCCCTTCCTATTTGGTAAGATTCTTTGGCCAATTTTTTTTAATGTTTCATACTATATTATTTAAACCAAATATGTTAAGCAATCGTTTGTTCAAAAATTAATTTTCTCTTTCAATTTTTTATAATTTAATAACCTCAAATTTATTTAGCACGTTAAAAGTTTAATAAACTTGCTTCTCATCGTAGATTAAAAAAGTTAAAATTGTCACTAAAGTCTAATTAAAAGATTATATCATTTATTTTTAACGTCAATTTTAAAGATATATGTGAGTGTTGATAGTACAATCAATTTTTCATTTTTTATAAGAAGCAAAAATTCTTCCAAAGTTCGGGATATTGGTAAAATGTCATTATTTATAAGAACAAAATAAGTATGTCTAGTACAGACAAGTAATTCAGTGTTTTCCGCCGCCTTAATCCAAACGTTTTCCACATGGCCCAAACCCTACAGCCCCAAATCACCGCCCACGTAGGGCTCTCCCTCCCACACACGGTGAAGACAAACTGATGACGGAAAACGTCATCGTTCTGCTCCTAGTACTACTAGGAGCACTTTCGCATTCCCTGTCCCTCCCTTAAACCCCTCACCTTTTTCTCCCCATCTACCATCCTATTTTTTTTTTTCCTTTATGAGTGATTGTTTGATTACTTGTCTTCAAACAACGTGTCTTGTTAACTGTAAGTCTCTTCAAGTTGTTTGTTCATTTCTTTCTCAGTGGCTTCGTGTTGGTGAATTGTTTGGTTGGTGCGGTGGGATAGGAAAGCTAAAATTTTGCTCGAAGTGTTGGGTACCCTTTTCGGGAAATTTCACCTATTTACAGGTTTCTGGTGATTCCATCGTTTTTAATGCAGCTTTAAGCTACATGTTTTCTCCCTCTTCTTTGAGGGATACGTGTAAATATTTAATATGTCTGCAATAAACCTTTATATCTGATTCTCTCATTTCATTTCTCTTTTTTTTTTAATTATGCTATGAATTGTTATGCAAGGCAATTTGTTTCATAGCTAAACTCTGTACTTACTACTACAATTTCCATTTCATTGTTGTTCTTATAAGTTTGAACTATGAGTTCCTGGAGCAAGATTTTAAATTGCGACTCGGAATCAACTTTTCTGGAGCTGAAATATTCTGCAAGTGATTTTTCTTTTTGTATAATGAATCAAATTGGAAACTTTGCCGAGTCCTTTTGCCACTGAATGGTTATATCAATTCGTGGAGATTTCATTTACTTAATTCCCGTTCATTTTGTTTCCAATTTACTTTTAGAATAAGGCTCTCTGATGATCGATGAAGTGACTTGTTTGTGACAGTTGATATAACTTTTACTTGTTTCCATTTGTAAATCATCAATATTTCATTAAAATATTACCAGCGAGTGTTTTCGATTGTCTGTTTTGTTGGTGTATTTGATTCGTTTGAATCTTCTATTTTGACAGCGTAATCGGGGTATTTAATACCAATTTGAATGACCATCTCTTTGTAAAGAAGGAAATACGTGAAAATGGCTTCGCGAGCAATTTTGAGAAGAAAGAAGTTTATCTCTGATTACCTGAGTACCTCTGCTCGCTCAGTCCAGAGCTTCCATTGTGTTGGGAATACATTTCAACATGTAGGGTACTACAGCTTTTCTGTTAACAAGTCCACTGAAGAGTCTAACTGTGTAAAGGAACCAAATGAGATTGTGGTGAGACAAGCAAAATTGGACAGGTTTTTGGGTTCAGGGAACTTTTGGCATGGATGTAACAGTTCACATGCACTTGGTCTTCAACATTTGAGATCAGGGCTCTTTTCTCCAATGAGGTTGATGTTACCTTCTGTTCGTACTGCCTCAACAGCTACAGCCAAACAACCACAAGTGAGCAGTGATGATGAGGAAAATGAAATGGTTGCTAAGAAGATACGGGAAACATCTCCTGAAGAATGTGATCAAGCTGTTGAAGGCTTGACTTCTGCCAAAGCCAAAGTGAAAGCCAAAAGGTTGCAAGAAGAATCTCAAAATGTGGTTGAATTCACTTTACAAAGGACATGGACTGTGCTGCTAGGACTTGGTCCTTCAATAAAAGCTGTAGCTTCTATGAGCAGGTTCAAAATACTACCTTTATGTTCTCTTCAATTTATATACTTATCTATTACTAATTTCTTAATGCTAATTCTCCAGGAAGGATTGGGCGGAAAAACTTGTTCACTGGAAACATGAATTTGTCTCAACACTGCAACATTACTGGCTAGGCTTCAAGCTTTTGTGGGTTGATGTGAGGATCAGTTCAAAATTGCTATTGAAACTTTCTAGTGGGAAGACTCTATCAAGAAGAGAGAGGCAACAGCTAACTCGTACTACTGCAGATATTTTTAGACTTGTACCTTTTACAGTTTTCATCATAGTTCCATTTATGGAGTTTCTTCTACCAGTGTTCTTGAAATTGTTTCCCAGCATGTTGCCATCAACCTTTCAAGATAAAATGAAAGAGAAGGTATATGCTATAGTTTCATTGTTGTTTCTACATTGTTTGCTGCTGCAGTGTAGCTTCAATGTCTTCACTCTTTTCTTTTTAGTTACCATTGATTCTTGCTGCCATTTTTCTCTTTAGTGAGTAGTTTAATGAAAAAGGTAGTTAACATACTAATAGTGTTCCGTGGCCAAATTTCCTTCTGTGGCTGTGGATGTCTCTCCGTTCGTGTTTAATATGAGTAGACATTAATTTGGTATATGTTATTAACTCCTAAAAAAGTCATGGCCTGAAATGGAGAGCCTGAAAGTTGGTTGCCATCCTTGAGTATTTTAGCAAACAAAATTGCACTTCATTTTCAAGCACATTTACTCACATATGGTTATCCATTTATGGGTAAGCTTGATTTACTCTCACTTATGAATAATGAAATGAGTGTGTGGTTAGGCAACATTTATCCTTATTAAAGTTTTTTTTTTCATATTCCTGAGGTCTTATTTGGTTTTAGATTTGATTTTATATTTTGAAGTTCATTGAGGTTTTGACACTCTTAAAATGAGTATGAATTTAGAATTTATAATATAATCAAATGAAACTCAACTTGAGAAGCTCGAATTATATTTAGTTTGTAACTTTGCGCTTCACTAATTATCCTAACAAAGCATGAATGTGATAAATAAGCTCAACTTCTGAAGCTCAAATTATGTTTAGCTCACAATTTTATGCTTCACTAATTATCCTATCAAAGCATGAATGTGATAAATCTTGGTATACATTCATTTGCAATCCCACCCAAAACGCAAAATTTGGGATTGTGCATAAACAGAACTTTTCTTCTTTTTTATCCATTTAAACCACATGTCTTCCTTTTCCCCGACTTGGCCAATATTTAGGAAGCTTTGAAGAGGAAGCTAAAAGCAAGGATAGAATACGCAAAGTTTCTTCAGGATACTGTCAAAGAAATGGCAAAGGAAGTTCAGAACTCTAGAAGTGGAGAAATTAAGAAGACTGCTGAAGATCTTGATGAATTCTTGAACAGAGTGAGAATTACCTTTGGGCAGTGGGCAGTTGAACTTATTTAGACTTATTTGTTTGTTGTTTATGTTTTCCTTTTCATATTGTTACGTTAGCAAATACTTGTATATTGATAATGTAGATAAGAAGAGGTGGCACAGTTTCCAACGAGGAGATCTTGAGCTTTGCTAAGCTATTCAACGATGAACTAACTTTAGATAATATCAGCAGGTTGGGTTTGTGGCCAGTGTTTCCATATTTGTATCAGCATACCTGTTTTTCTCAGTATCTCAATGTATTCTCTCATGATTTAGTGACTTGTTCCCTTCTATTGCTTTATTTTGCTCCTTTCAGGCCTCGATTGGTAAGTATGTGTAAATATATGGGAATCAGTCCTTTTGGAACAGATGCATATCTGCGATTTATGCTCCGCAAAAGACTACAAAGGTGAAACTCATGTTTCCAATCTTTAATTAGCTAAAGTACCTGTTCTCATTTCTAAATTTTAAATTGTTTCAAGAGAAAAAATATGTACTTTTTTACAGTAATCAATTAAACTATGGCATTTCCTTTTTGGATATAAACACTTTGGTGCTCAGGAGACAGCATTAAAATATTGGATTAATTTTTGAAAGACTTTAGTCTGCATGTCTGTTTTCATCTGTGTACAAAAGCAGCCAAATAGCAAACATATGTACATAGATGAGTTTCTGCATTTGTTTGATTTTTCTGGCACTGTGCTGTTGCCTATTTTACTCATTTATTATTGACCATAAGCAATCGGAATTAGGTATCATTGGGTGAGTAATTGTTCTTCGTTTGAGATTAGACAGTAAAGAGATTATGTTTTCATTGTTCTTTTTCATCATTAATTATTTAGGATCAAGAATGATGATATGCTGATTCAAGCAGAGGGTGTGGGGTCTCTTTCAGAGGCTGAACTTCGTGAAGATTGCAGGGAACGTGGCATGCTTGGTTTGTTCTCAGTTGAGGAAATGCAGCAACAGGTTTTTTGGTTTAGTCTCTAACTTATATTTCAAGCTTATACAAAACATGCTTTTATGATTTGAAAGGCTGTCTAAGAATTGAGTAATTGCTCACTGTTACTTTAATTTAAGTAGCATAGATGAACAACCAGGTGAGTTTGTAAAACATGAGGATTCGGTGACTAAATGATGCAATAATTGCACAGGCTACCAGAATGACTTCTCTCCTGCTTGATATTCTTTGTGGTCTTAGATTTATGAACAATGATGCATGTAATGCATCAACTTCCCATCACTCGTCTAAATGATGCAATAATTGCACAGGCTACCAGAATGACCTCTCTCCTGCTCCAGATATCCTTTGTGACCTTAGATTAATGAATGATGATGCATGTTATGCATCTACTTCCCATCACTTGTCTCCAATTTTTTTATTTTAAACAGTCATTCTTCTCTTTAAAAGACGTGATCTGAAATTGGAGTGGTAAAGCTAAGAAAAGCATTATGCCTGATAGACCAACTTATATTATCAATAGATATTATATGGCTTTGGTGATCTTGGTGGAAAAGTTCTTTTATCTGACATTTGTACTCTGAAACCCTTGGTTACAGTTGACAAATTTTTAACTTCTTGATTTTTCACAGCTTCGTGATTGGTTGGATCTTTCTTTGAATCATTCCGTGCCATCTTCCCTGTTGATCCTTTCAAGGTGATTGCAATGTTCCTTAATGGATTATGTTATTTATAGACTCTGTATTCTCACTTGAAGCTTCATTAGCAATGTATGCTTTAGATTTAGATAAGAACCTTAGTAATGTGGTAAAAATGGTGTGCAGGGCCTTTACTGTTTCTGGAAAGTTGAAACCAGAGGAGGCTGTTCAGGCAACGCTGTCTTCTCTTCCTGATGAAGTTGTGGATACTGTTGGTGTTACAGCTTTGCCATCAGAAGATAGTGTTTCAGAAAGGAGAAGAAAACTGGAATATCTTGCTATGCAAGAAGAACTTATCAAGGTTTATCCTTAGGAATCTCGACTTTTCATTCTTTGCTGAATAAGAGATTATTCATCTCTTTTTTGAGTTCCAAAATTGTGCTGTCAGATCATCTCTTTGCAGTTGATGATTTGTTAAGAATTCAGATTTTCAGTTAAAATTTTAGTACTTAAATTTAATGGTTCCATCATCTTCCTAGCAGAACTAGAGTTTTTGATGTAGGGCGAATAGAAGAGATATCAACTAGTTAAACTCACAGAGATTAAAAATTATGGGTTGCTAGAATTTGGGTTTCAGGTCTGGAATGTCAGTTCCAAAGTTGCACAGAGCTGTGAATGTGATTTGCAGATGTGATCAAGCTTTTGTATATTATTTTCATGCTTTACCTCAGGCTTTAGTTGGTTTCAATTGATACCATGTAGGAGGAGGAAGAAAAAGAGGAAGAAGAGCTTGCCAAGAAGAAAGAGTCTACTATTATTGAAGATGATGTGGCATTGAAAGAGATGACCATTGCGACAGCAAGGGAAGCACAAGAACTAACCAGAGCAAAAATATTGGAGAAACAAGAGCAACTCTGTGAACTCAGTCGGGCTCTAGCTGTTTTAGCTTCAGCATCTGTAAGAATTAGGATAAAAAATGTTTTAATGATCATTCTGTCATTATATTAAATATTGATTTGTTTGATCCGAGAGTGGGGAAGTTCTACCGATCCTTCATATCCTGAAATATTTGCTTCTATGTACTGTGGCAGTCAGTCAGCAGAGAGCGAGAAGAGTTTCTGAGCCTTGTCAATAAAGAGGTATTGATCCATTTTTACTGATTTGAAAATTCATAATCTTGATTATTTACTTCAAAGGAATTGCCCCATTGCTTGAATGTCTGATTTTCATCGTTTGCTGACCGTAGCTACTTATTAATATAGAAATTGTACATCAGATGAAAGTATTTCATATTGTTGTTAATATGTCAAGAAAAATAGTGATCTTCACCATTCTGTGTGTAAGCCTAACTATAAAGAATTTATTCGTACTTCTTGGGCTAATTTTTTCATTGAATGGGAAGGAAAACCCTCCCGTCCAAAACCATCTACATTGTGATTGAGAATGAAAGATTCCTATGTTCTATGGGAGTATTGGTGTTCCAAAACTGTGACTATATTGTCAATTGGCAAAAGATTGCTTTATTTATTCATTTTCTTTCCCCCCAAGTTCACAAATGATTGCATAAAGTAGCTTGATGAAACCAGTGCTTTCATTTTGTTTCAGGACCCAAACTTTCTTTTAAGGGCTTTCGAAAGCTCATCCTAGTATTGTCAAACACTTATAACACTAAACTAATACATTACCTCATTATGATTTGATATTTCAGATAGAACTTTATAATACTATGGTGGAGAAAGAGGGTACAGAGGATGGAAAGGAGGCAATCAAGGCATATATAGCTGCTCGAGAGGATACTGACCGTTCTTCTGAAGCAGATGAACGTGATGAGATTTCTTCAGCATTAATAGAGAAGGTAAAACACATATACTGCTATACTTTCAAGCCGCTATTTGCACATTTTATACATTTGGTACCTTCAACCTCATTTCTTTATGTGCTTTAACTTCAGGTTGACACAATGCTTCAAAATCTAGAGAAAGAAATTGATGATGTTGATGCCAAAATTGGTGACCAGTGGCGACTACTTGACAGGTGAATCATTGTTTTTGTTGTGCAATTTATTCTTTATCTCTTTGAGATTTTTGCTGCATTGAAATGCTGTAAAAGTATATGCTCTGTCCTTGCAAACTCTCTTTGAGAACAGAGTCACAAGCATTATAAGCAGACCTAACTCATTTAAGAAAATGTTCAATATCTCAAGAACAATGAAAATACATAACAAAAGCATAAGCATCTAATGTTAAAAAGTAATTGAATGCTGCAAGCATCAGATCTAACATTCCCTGGATACTTTCTGTACAGAAACTGACGCTCAAGCAAATATTCAAAACAAATGATATGATATGGGGGTATCCAAAAATTAAGTTTAGAAGGGACGTATGTAAACTTTACAATGAATGTTCGTGCTTGTGCATGCATTTGTTACGGATAGTGGTTGATCCCTACTAATTCCACTCACTAAAAGGCTTTCAAGTAATTGTATCCATTTTGGCGGTCATTGACAACATTGCTGTTATAATTTCCAGTTCATGAAATGCACGGTACTGTCTAATGCTTAGTTATGATGTTTAATGTTATTTGTCTAGGGATTTTGATGGAAAAGTTACTCCTGAAGAGGTGGCAGCTGCTGCTATGTACCTAAAAAACACTTTGGGCAGAGAAGGTGTTCAAGAACTCATCAGCAGTCTTTCCAAGGATGGAGGTAAGCAGTCCGATTTGGCTATGTGTATGCATGTTTTTGTCATGCCATTACTTCCATCATTGAAATGACCTAATATTTCTTTCTTGCTGAACATTTAAATTTTACCCTGGTAGTTACATGTGATACATTGTTCAACTATGACGTTGAGAGGAATATTCATGTTTTCTAGTGGGGTTGGATATATAGCAATAGAGTCAAAGTTCATGTATTTCAGTGGCTTTCAATCCTGTGATTTTATACAAGTTGAAGATTGAATGAGGTCAGATTAGAAACCCTTTTGGACAAGGGGAATAGCATTCTGCTTCTCTACATTTTAGTCAGAGATTGCTTTTATTATGTTCTTATCTGGATTCAGAATCTTGGTCCTCTTTCTGCTAATATGTCCTTGGGTGATTTACTTCTGGAGAAAACATGTTTGTGTGTATTCATGTTTGAACATTCATAATCCTTTTTACTCTGATATCAAAGTATAGTCTAGATGCTTCCTTACAGATCATTTAAACTAATAAATTGAGGATCATTGCGTTATATTTTTCCGAAAACAATAACAAATCAATCTTGTCTACCTTCAATTGCAAAGAACAATTTATTTTCATTAAATATTAGTGATGATACAAGTTACATTTTGGGAATGGAAAAGGATGGACTAGTGAAAACTGACTGTATACGATGACCTGAAAGTTTTTGCACACAGTGTTATCTCCTGATTGGGATGATACGTTCTTTCAATTACTTCCATGCATAGCAGTAAATATTCTGACTAGTGCTTTCACCAATGTGAAACAGATGGGAAGATTCTGGTTGAAGACATCGTCAGGCTGGGCAGTAGGATAGAAGAAAATAGTACAGCTGAAGAGAGGGAAACATGAGACGTCCCATTACATTATGTTTTCCAGATCAAAAAATAGTAATGATATAGTTAGCTAATCGTATGGCATGCCATTCCGTGTCCATTTTTCAAGAACCGTTCATTGCCAAATAGGAAAGTTTGTAATTATGTTTCAACAGTCAAAATCTCAGACACATACCAATCATCTATGTTGTTCATGTACGCCATCATTGTAAAGATCATGTCATGGCAGTTGAACAAAAATGGATTGCATGTACACATAAGGATACTTTTGAGGTTTTTACATATGAAGACAAAAATTCACTACATTGAAATGCGGGGCTGATCTTTTGGCCCAACAATTCAGTACCAACTCTGTCTTATTACATCTTAACCTTTTATTTATGTGAGTCTTACATAAATGAAAGGTTAAGATGTAATGGGACAAGATCGGTACTGAGTTGTTGGGCCAGAGAATTTGAGGTGTTGAAATGCTATGATATGGCTTAATCATAAATTTACACCAATTAATAAAAAATTTATAGTAGTAATTTGGACTTGGAAGTTGAAAATTGTGAAAGTTCTTAGCACTCGTTTGAATGAGTTTATATCAGTAGAATTTTTAATAGTAAAGTTTTTGTCAATAAAATTTTTCTAAAAAGAGCTTTTTAAGAAGTCAGTTAACTGTTTGGCTGTTATTTAAAAAAGAGCTTCATACAATAGATTATTTGACAACATAAAAATAAAAAATATTTTTAATTTTAATTATATTTTATTTTATAATAAAAATTATTTATGCATATAAATATTATTTAAAATATGTTAAACAATATGCAAAGTGCAATATATTAATTATTATATAATTTTAAACTATATAAAATATAAATAAAAATATATCTAATCAATTCTTTTATATGGATTATAATATAAGTAAAACTAATATCAAAAATAAATATTGAAACATATAAAAAGTCATAATATTATATAAATATCAAAATAAACGTGAAGATGTGTTTGTGGGTATTATGAGAATTATGTGTAAGTTATAAAAATAAAAGGAACTAAAAATATGTTCATTAATTG
>JANITW010000001.1:31349057-31361547 GCA_027564335.1 Erythroxylum williamsii | reverse complement strand
AACAAGGGTTGGTTACAGCAATCACAGGTTGCTTGGTTGAGAACCGATCGGTCTTTGCTTGGGTACCGAGCGACATGCCTGGAATCTCCTGATCGGTAACATCCCATTCCCTGGGTATTCAGAAAAATTATAGACCGGTCAGACAAAAGAAACGATGGCACAGCAAGGAGCGACAGGAGGTAATCGAGAAAGAAATAGCGAAGCTACTTGAAGCCGGGTTCATTTGGGAAGTCAAGTATCCCGAATAGCTAGCCAACGTGGTATTGGTGAAAAAGAAGAACGGGAAGTGGAGAATGTGCATTGATTTCACCGTTCTGAACAAAGCATGCCCAAAGGACAGTTTCCCACTGCCTAAGATCGATCAATTGGTAGACTCCATGGTAAGACATGAGCTCCTCAGCTTCTTGGATGCCTTCACTGGTTATCACCAAATAAAAATGAGCCTCGAAGACGAAGAAAAGATGACTTTCATAACTGACCAGGGCATATATTGCTACCAGGTGATGTCGTTCGGTCTGAAAAATGCAGGAGCTACTTACCAGCAGCTCATCATGAAAGTTTTTAAAAAATAGATCGGCAGAACAGTTGAAGCGTATGTGGACGACATGGTGGTGAAAAGCAAAACAGATGCCGAACATGTGGGGGACCTTAGAGAAGTATTCCTAACCCTGAATAAATTCCAAATAAAGTTGAATCCTGAGAAGTGAGTCTTTGGTGTAGCGTCTGGAAAGTTCTTGGGATTTATGATTACTCAGCGGGGGATCGAGGCTAATCCAGAAAGATTGAAGCCATTGTCCAAATGTCCTCACCACGATGCTTGAAGGATGTGCAGATACTGACTGGGCAGGTAGTTTCTCTAAGCAGATTCGTCTCCAAGATGGGGAACAAGTGCCTCCCTTTCTTCAAAATTTTGAGGAAGGCAGATGTGACCCAATTTTAGTGGCTGGATGAGTGCGAAGAAGCATTCCAACACTTGAAGCAATATCTGACTAGTCCACCCATCTTGCAGAGCCCAGTTGAGGGGGAGAATCTGATTCTGTATTTGGCAGTCACAGAGGGGGCGATCAGCGCAGTCCTTGTTCAATTGATGGTAATGAGCAATTCCTAATCTACTACGTCAGTAAGGTGCTGAACGGACCAGAAACATGGTATATGCCCATAGAAAAGTTGGCTCTCTCCTTGATAACTGCAGCACGGAAACTAAGGTCGTTCTTCCAGAGTCATACCATCAAGGTATGGACTGATCAACCTCTCAGGCAGTGCCTCCAAAAGCCCGAGACTTCGGGGCGGTTGATAAAATGGGCAGTAGAGCTGGGAGAGTTCGATATACAATATAAGCCTCGGACGACGATCAAGGCCCAAGTGTTGGCAGACTTCATTGCAGAAATGAGTCAACCTGACTCGCAGGGCGAGCAACGGAGCTTATTTATTGATGGGTCGTCCAACACTAAGGGATGCGGAGCAGGAGTGGTATTGATCAGCCCGCACCGAGAAGAAAAAGTGGAATATGCTCTTCGATTAGAATTTAGAGCCTCCAATAACGAAGCAGAATATGAAGCTCTGATAGCCAGCCTCCAATTGGCAAGAGAGATGGGGGTAAAGCATCTGAAGGTGTACAGTGATAGTCAAATAGTGGTCGGTCAAGTCACTGGACAGTATGAGGCCAAGGGGAGCAGCATGATCAAGTACTTGGAATTGGTAAAGCAGGAGTTGAATAATTTCGAGCAATACTCGGTCAGCGGGATAGAACGGGCCTAAAATGCTCAGGCAGATGCACTCTTCAAGATGGCTTTTGATCAAAATGCTATGAACAACATCTTGGTCGAGCGACTCGACCAACCTAGCATCCAGAAGGCTACTGAAGTCCTTCAAGCAGATGAACGGTCAAGTTGGATGGAGCCGATCAGGCAATACCTTCTCAAGGGAACACAGTCGACGGAAGCTTTGGAGGCCAGGAAACTGAGGGTAAAGGCGACTGAATACATAATCATCAATGACATTCTGTACAAGCGTTCTTACGACTGGCCGTTATTACGTTGTTTGAATGAAGAGGAGGCAGAACAAGCAATGGTTGAAGCTCATGAAGGAATATGCAGAAATCACTTAGGAGGCAGAATGTTGGCTCATAAATTGATCAGACAGGGGTATTATTGGCTGACAATGAAGAAGGCTTGTCAAGGGAAAGTTAACCGATGCGAGGCCTATTAGAAGAGCAGCAACTTATCTCACTAGCCGACCGAGCAGTTGAAAATTGTGAGTCATCCCATTCCCTTTGCTCAATGGGGAATGGAGATACTAGGCCCTTTTCCTCTTGGCCCAAGGCAGAAGAAGTTTTTGATAGTAGCGGTCGAGTACTTCACTAAGTGGGTAGAAGCGAAGCGGTCGCCACCATCACTGAGCAGAAAATCGAAAACTTTGTACGCAAAAATATACTATGCCGTTTTGGGATGCCCATGGTTTTGGTGACAGACAACGGTCGGCAGTTTGATAACGACAAGTTCAAAGATTTTTGCGAACGACTGGGGATAAGGCTCCAGTTGACTTCAGTAGCTCACCTTCAAAGTAACTGTCTAGGGAAAAATACTAATAAGAAGATAATGAGTGCTCTTAAGAAGCGCTTAGATGGACGCAAGACCTGGGTGGACGAAGTGTTGTGGGCGTACAGAACAACCCCAAACGGGGCCACTGGTGAGACATCGTTCAGAATGACCTTCGGGACAGAGGCTTTAGTCCCAGTAGAAGTAGCACTACATAACCAATGAGTTACGAGTTACGAAGAAGAAAGGAATGATAAGGCCCGCAAGGTAGAACTGGTACTTCTCAGTGAAGATAGAGAGAGGGCAATCACTCGTTCAAAAGCCGTCAGGCAAAAAGTAACGAAATTCTACAATAGAAGGATAAAGTCGAGCGACATAAAGGCTGGTGGGTACGTCCTGCGAAAGGCCGAGATGGCTGGAAAGCATCCTGGGAATCTCGGTCAGACATGGGAAGGACCCTACCAAGTGGTCAAGCAAGCCGGACATGGCTCTTACATCCTGCGCGATACGAACAGGAAGATTCTACCGAGGCCCTGGAACTCTCAAAACTTGAAAGCGTTCTACCAATAGATAAGCCTTATTTTAGTTCTCATTTCTTTGTTTATTATTGTTTATTGTAAGCGCAACTTGTGGGTACCTTTTTTCTGGCCCTGCCAGTCAGGTTTTTTAACGGCTCACGCCCTTGTCGTTGTCAATAAAGGGTGTTGGGTCCGTGTTTTGCGTACCGGGGTGAACAAGCCCCGCGTACCTCAAGTTTGCATGCTACCATAACCTTAATCAGTATTGTCCTCTTTGGTACTTGAACTCGAGACCTCAAGGTTTTGTTGCATCTAACTGCACGCCTCTTACCTCCCTTTGCTTCTTCACCTTCGAAGAAGCTTGAAGCTCTTTGGCTTGCCTTTTGGATTTAGGGAGACGAGAGGACCCGTCGAACTCCTTGACTTTCATGGCTGCACAATTATAGAAACAAGTTAGAAATCGAAATTAATACTTGTAAATAAATAAACTACGAGGAATTAACTAGGAGGGCAGTCTCTTCTTCCAGCCCTCTAATTCGAGGAGGGGGATCAATTAAAAAGGCATTGGCTGACGCCCCTCCACGATACCCCAAAATGAGATTGTCAAAAGAATATCGACTGAGCGCCCTGATCCTACCAATCACCTCTCATTCCTCCCTAGAAAGGTGTAGGTAGGCAATGTCATTCTATCGCTCAGTTAGAGGATACCTCCACGGTCGGGATTCAAAAGTGGATCCTGTGGGCCTCACGAAGAAGTACTTCATTTTCCACGCTTTGATTGATCCTGCTATCCCAGCAGGACGATACCTCGCATCCCTATACTGGAGGTGAGGAATCCTGGCCCCGCTGCTCGAGCTCTGGTTCATCCTTAAAAAGTGCCGCAGAACACCAACCGATGGAGGACACCCAAAATTATGACATAGCAAAACCAGACCGTTGATGAACTTCCAGCCATTTGGGAGAATCTGGCTTGGCCCTAAGTGGTAGACGCTCCATACTTTATCGATGATCGGGGCGTACGGAAGCCTCATACCACCGACTGAGAAAAAGCTCTCTGTCCCAGCAAAGTAGCCACACCCACTGCTATAAATCCTTTCATTTTGGCCAGCCAGCCTAGGCCCCCAAGACGAGGGGATATTATGCTTTATAACCAACCGATTTAACTCCCTTTTGGTCATTGTCGAAGGGTCGGTTGGTGGTTTCTCAATGATTTGCCCATCTTTTAGGGTACTTGCTCCGACTTCCTCATTCCCCCTTAACTCCGACGCCTCATTTCCACCGGCTTTCAGCACCTCCACCGCTTCCGCCATTATCTCCAACGACCCAACAACCTGTGAAGCTTTTTCGATGACCAGTTCCTGATGGAGCTCCATCAGCACCGTGCTTACTTCCCCATTAGGACTCGGGGATGCCGGTGGCGAAGGCTAGCGAGGAGGCAACGGAGAAGGAGAGGGGGAGCTAGATTCGTTCCTAGAAATAGTTGACATGTTTACTGAAAACCACACTTATAGGCGAGGAAAGGAAGAAGGACGTACCTAGTTTAGAGGCTGGAACTGGGGATTTGGTCGACGGTGAGAAAGGAAATTTCTAGGACTGCGAACAGGGAGATAAAGAAGAGAGGAAACGAAGGTTGAAGAATCGAACACTCAGAAAATGAAGAGACGTTTCAATTTCGAGCATTTATAACAAGATACTGAGCGAGCGTACGGATGGGACTTGGACGCACGACAAAATCTGGGCCGTCCAAATTAGGGTTACCTGATGACCCATAACGGTGCGACGGTTGAAAAGACGCCAATGACAGATGCACGACAATTAAAAGGACACCTTGTTTCAAATTTTGAAAATCTGTCAGAGGACACGCGCTGTTAGTAATAATTAAACCAAGTGCCTTCACGCGCTCGGCGTCTACGTTCACCCGATCTATCTTGGCACGAGCTATCATGCACTAAGCATCGATGCCGACCAATCGGGACACTCAATCGACCGATCCTAGCACGAGCTGGCATGCACTATGCGTTGATATCCGACCGATCGGGCCTATCACGAGCTGTCCTACAAACAAGCTGCACGATCCTTAAGTACTCCTTTGACCCTTCTCCTTGGTCAAACTCGAGGAGTAGGGGGCTTATGGTTGGGTCGGTCGTGCTAGGCCCAAGCCTAGATGCAGAGCGACGCATGGGTCGATCGGCCCATCCCTTGGGGACTGACCTAATTACTTCAGGTACTAATCATATAAATTTATTATCTCATCATGAAAAAAAATACGATTCTCATAACCCTACTTTTCACTACTCACCAGCTACCAAAAAGCTCTCACAAAGATTGACTTGAGTGTCGGAGGGGCCTACCGAAAATCAACCCCCGGCGTACCTTTATTGTTTTGCAGGTATCATCAACACAGAATCGACCAATTTCATGGCTCCAAGCAGCAGCACCCAGCCCCACCAGAATCCAACAGAACCATTACCCATATAAAAGACTGTTTTTTTTGGTAAATCAATACTAAGTTTAATAGAAGAAAAAGTTATGTACATGATGTGAGAGAGTTTAGAAACTCATCTTAGTCCTAAAAAAAGCAAAGGTCCCTATGCTAATAATAGTTCCCCGATAATCTCCACATATGGCTAATACATCAAGAACATGAAACTAAGCTTCAATGAGGACTGAATAACCTAAGCAACAAACTTAAGTGGATCCTTCCGAATGGCAATTGGCAACAAGGTTCGATCATGTAGTATTGCAAAAGAGGTTGGAATAAAAGACTATGTTTTACTGATATAAAAGATCGTATTTCTTTGTCGTGCTTTTATTCTCTCCCTTGCCTTCCATCGACTTTTTAGATTCTTCTATTCACCTTTTTCTCTTGTGTTTTTTTTTTCAATAAGCTTAAATGCAAGTATAGTGTACTCTTAGTTTTCATTCAATTGGGTCGAGTCAGTTTCAAAGAAGAAGGTTGATTCTAGGTATCAAGTTTATATTTATAGCAATAAGAACAAGCATCAATTATGGAGGCTTAGGCGATTGGGCTTGGGTACTGGGCAGGAGCTTTATTCCTCAAGTTGTTGGCATTTCCAGCTCCTATGCGACACAGGAAAAATTAGCCAATACTTATGCTTCAAGTTCTAAGGTACAGGTACTAACCATTAAAGCAAAATTCTTTAAGCTAACAGTGGAACATGGTGAATCTATTTTTTAGTATACTCAATGAGCAAAAGGAATGTTTGTGACACCATAATGCCCCTAAGAGGATATATGGATGCACACAAAATAGACCTAGATAATCTAACAATTCCTAGAGATAGAACAGACATACATCACAATTCGTATAGTTGCCTATGTTAACAAACTTGCTCATTTACTTCAAAGTGATTTATACAAATCACAAATTACACATATCATATCCATACATTGAAAATCTCATCATAAGTTATGGTTATTACAACCATTCACATATTGAAATCTTCATAAGTCTTACAAGCATTTACTACAAAATTCCTTTTTAATATTTATGATTATAACACAATGTTTAGATATAAAATCTTTGAAAATATTAAGCGTCCTTCTTTGGTTATTGCGGTTATCTTAACCTTAACCCTGTTTATCAAAACCTATACGAAGGAGAAACCACCGTGATAAGCATATAGCTTAATAGGGAATAATGATGCAAGATGACGACTGCTCACAACAGTCGCCTAACATTCACATGCAGATGATTCATGACATTTAAGTGATAAAAATACATTATAAAATAAAAGTCATGAAATATACACATAACAATATTTGAATATGAAATCAGAGACTATTCATAATATAATTTTGCATCAGGACAGAACAAATAACTGAACATATACAAAATTGCCTACTAATTTCTTTAGATATGGGTAATGGAAGTAGAACAGAAGATAATTATGATCAATATTTACAAAAGGGGCAATAGCCTTTAAAACAAAAGAGACATAAGTCTCTAAAACATAAGACATCATAGTGGCCCAGAAAAGAAGCAGTTGCACACCCTTATAGACATACCTGTTTACTCCCAACTAACTTGGCATGTTAAAACTAATCATCAAAGCATTATAATTACATTTTAGAATCACGTTATAGAGGAACAAATTTATAACATACAAACTCATTCCCTTATGCTTGCATTATAATTTGAAAATGTTTATAATCTTATTCAATATGCTTTATGGTCATACTTCTTTTCAAAAATACATAAATGAAATCATTAAGGTATGTAAAAATTACATGCATGATGAGTCTCATATTACCCTTATAAATGGGTTTGCTAAGTTTCATTGACATGTGAAAACATTCAGATGAAATTCTGTTGGACCCCGAATTTTTTAATTGAATGTCATTAAGCATGATTTAAATAAATTATGAGGTTTGATGGATAAAATTTTGAAGCTACTTGTTATGTAAATGGTAGTAGAATTTAGTATATAGTTTGGTTGTATTAAAAGTGGTAAGAATGCATAAGGGCATTTTGGGCATGACACTTAAGGTTGTAAGGTTTAAGGCTTAAATGAAAGGGGCAAGATGGACATTTCACAATTATTAAGAGAATTAAAAGAAGAAGAATTGAGAAAGAGGAAAGGAGTGCCGTAGAAGCTTAGGAGAAAGAAGAGGAAAATAGGGCTTTGCATTTCTTGAGGATTTCGACAGATTTGGAGCAATTCTGGTAAGCCTAAGTGCATTTCGTTTTGTTTTGGTTAGATTAAACTTTAGTGTAGCTTGGTATGATATTGAAATCGGTTGTTTAGAGGTTTTCAGAAAAATAGGTAAAATCTCCTTGGTTTGATGATCTTGTATTGTTGATGACTGATTTTAAGGTTTAAATGAGTTAGAAATGGAGTATAAGACTTGAATCAATGTTTAGATGTGTTGCATTTGCACAATGGAAGGATTGTGGATGAAAAATTGCTGGAAAATCAGGTTCGGAGGCAATTTCTGGACCCGCACATCGCGACGTACGAAGGCTTGCACCTAAACGTGCACGCCGCGGCGTGCGAAGGGGTGTTCGCCGCGGCGCACGCTTGCGTGCACGCCACGGCGAGCATGGCCGCGGCGAGCCCCTAGTTTTCCAACAAAGATGAATTTTGGTATTTTGAGCATATCTTTTGATGTAGATGTCCAAATGAGGTGATTTTTAATTCGTTGTAAAATAGAGACAAAGTTATACAAGTTTTATGAAGCAATGAAATTGAAATTCAGACTATAAAAATCTTAAATTTTGGTCAGAAGTTGAGTATAGATTCTTGTTTCAATATAAGGGTAGTCGTAATATGTTTGGAGCATAACTTTTGGATGTCTAAAATAAAGTAAATGATTTTGGAGTCAGTAGCAACGTAAGGCAATGGGGAACTCTTATGGAAGAATTGACCCGAATATTTGGACTTTTAGAAGAGTTTAAGTTTTAGCATTTATCTTAGTGAATATGCAATTTATGGATCCTTAAATTGTATTCCTATTGAATGGGAATTTTGTATTTGATAAAGGGAATCAAGGACGGCAAGAGAATCGAGAGGAGAGGCATCTTTTAAGCATGTATCCAAGCAAGGAAATTTAGGTGAGTTTCATGTTTATAATTTAGAAATGAGCCAATAAAGTTTTCTCCCAAATCAAGAATGATTTCAATTACTTCGTAAATATTGTTTTTGTTTCTTTTGAATGATTTGCAAAATTGCTACATGTTTAAGTATATGAACTTTGTTGATGAATTTCAAAATAAAAATGAGAATGCATTGAAACTTTTTATGTTATATCTTGGAAAATTCATGGCATTTTGAATATTCGGGAAAGAAAGGAAAGAGCATGAAAAGCATGAAAGCAATTGAAAATGATTTGAGAATGAGTATGTGCTTCTGTTTGGGCGAGAGTGGAACCATTCTGTTCGTCACGTGCATGTCGACAAGAGCCTTCTTCCCGCTGCCCTCTTGTGGCATATGAGCTCTGAAAATGGACTCATTCTGTTCAGGGTGTAAACTTCAGTTTCTCCCTTCTGTTTCCATGGAACCCTCGAGCCATTTGTTTATGCATTGCATCTTTGAATTGTCAAGTATGTGCATAAATTGAGTGTTTTGTATTAATGGTTAAATGGATATGCTGTGTTGATGTGATGACAATTTTCAACTATGAGTTTTGAATTCAAACTTCGAATTTAACTGAGATTTGGGAACAAAGCGTTTTATGAACTCATTATGATTTTTATATAACAAATGAACATTTTAACGGTTTTGCTTGTTCTTCGTTATAAACCTATTACCCACGAGCTATAAGCTCACCCTCCCTTCATTCCCATCCACAGGTGATGAAAAGAAGATCGGGTGAAGGGAAGTGAAGGTTTTTGTTTGTATGTGTACATATTGTATTATTTTTAAGTTAGATTGTTGTTGAGAATTTTGGGAGTTGTGTATTTTGTATATTCGAATTTCGATATTGATATTGTATTGTGGCTTGGAATGCCTTTAGAGCTTGTAAAACTCTATTCTATTGACATTAAGGAATTATGAATTATGTATGGATGATGTTGAGTGGAAATAGGCATTTGCAAATATGGATCAGATTGAGTGAAAATTCGGTATACTTGCGGAAGTTAACGATTTGATATGAATATTTGATTGTGAATTGTTGTTACATATATATAGAAGCGAGATGTGTTATGAAAAAAGGAACATAGAAATGGTATGAGACTTTAAGCTTCATGATTTCCTTGGATTATGTCAACGTTATGGTTCAATGGTTAGACTCTGAAAACGAGGCTCATCATATTTGGTATCAGAGTAAAAAAGATTACAACAACTCTTATGTATGATGGTATTATGTTCCGAGGTTGGATTCTGGAAACGGGATCCAGCACATTTTTAATTACTTGAACCAATTCCTTGTCTCCTCCATTCAAAAGCATCAAATCATCAATAAAAATTAAAGTGATACATGTTTATCTACATTTTGGATGAAACTTGTAGTATTAATACTTGATTACAAAAGATAATAAGTACTATATATTGAATACAAGAAGGCATGAGGATATAGGGTCCCCTACCTTAATCTCTTTGCTACTACAAAATAACCTTCCAATCATTATTAATTTGAATGAAATATTTAGGAGTCACACATACTCTAATATAATTCCAAAAAGGCATCTAAAAAGCCAAAACCATAGAGAACCTTAATTAGAAACTCATAATTTGGGGGGTCATAAGCTTTATGGAGGATAACCCTTAATGTATATCTAGGAAATATAAACTTTTTATTATAATATTGAAGTAAATTTTGAGCAAGAATAATATTTTGATGTATAACCCTACCTTGGAAAAAAGTCTCTTATGGTTTACTCACTAGAAATGCCAAAACACTCCATAATCTATCTAAAATAATTTTTTTAATTACCTTATAAATGGCATTACAATAGAAGATTGACCTATATTATTTTCTCCTAACTGGACGATTGACTTTGGGAATGAAAGCTATCACCATAACATTGATCTGATATAGTATTCTTCCATTCTCAAAGCGTTTCACATCATTAGTCACTATATTATTTGAAATTATTTTCCATATATTTTTTGGAAAAAGACTTGAAATCATGTTTGAGTATTTAAAGTTGTTAAAATCATATTTTCAAGGTGATTAGTTAACCTATATAGGTCAGTCATCAACCAATGTAGGTTAAAATTATTAAATTTAAAGTACTGAGAGTTTGTCGTAACATAGGTTGATATATTAGTCAACCAATGAAGGATATTGGTTGGACAATATCCTTTACTAGTCAACCAGTGTTCTGATAGCTAGTGAATCAAGTGCTTTTACGCTATGTATGGTTGCTGTCTCCTGTATGCAGAGACGGAACAAAACAAAAATTTAAAGACAGAACAGAAAAAAATTGGAGACAGTAAGGTATTTGATTGTGATAGACAAAACAGATAAAACTGCCTCCGTCTCGAGGACAGAAATGTATTTGGTTGCAGTTGACAGAACATAAAAAATAAAAAATAGTGTCAATGACTAAATTACCCCTGCAGTATAATATGGTTGAAAATATGTAATTCATTGATTATTTTAAAACAAATAATTTGCATTAGTAAAAAAGTTAACAAATAATAATAATAATAACAATAAGAAATTAATTTCGTATAATAATAATAATAATAATAATAAAAATAATAATAATAATAATAATAATAATAGCAGTAGTAGTAGCAATAGTAGTAGAGTAGTAGTAGCAGTAGTAGTAGTAGTAGCAGTAGTAGTAGCAGTAATAGTAGCAGCAGTAGTAGCAGCAGCAGCAGCAGCAGTAGTAGTAGTAGTAGTAGGAGTAGTAGTAGGAGTAGCAGTAGTAGTAGGAGTAGCAGTGACAGTAATAGTAGTAGTAGTAGTAGTAGTAGTAGTAGTAGTAGTAGTAGTAGGAGTAGTAGTAGTAGCAGTAGTAGCGTAGGAGTAGTAGGAGCAGTAGGAGCAGCAGGAGTAGCAGTAGCAGTAGCAGTAGGAGTAGTAGTAGTAGTAGTAATAGCAGCAGTAGTAACAGTAGCAGTAGTAGTAGTAGTAGCAGTAGTAGTAGTAGCAGCAGCAGCAGTAGTAGTAGTAGTCTTTAATGCTACATTGTTAGGTGGCATTTTCTAACAAAAAGCATCAACCTCGAAGGTAAACCCTGCAACCTTAAATTAGACTCAGTTTTTGTTGACTTTGGCATATATTTATATTAGTGAGTTCCACAAAGGCAACCCCTAGTTAGAGGGTGTTGTGTGGAAATGTTAATAAATTTGGAGTGAAAAATAAAACAACAACAAGAATACCAAGATTTTTATATTGGTTCGGCAATGCCTACGTCCAGTTTGGAGACAACTGAGTATTTCACTATAATCAATGAGAGCATATAATAGTGTTTATCACTCAATTTCCCAAAAGCCCCAAATTAACTCAAGCTCACACACTCCTACTAGGAAGAGAAACAAAAACAAAATATATAAATGTTTTTCTCCCTCTCCCTCTAGAAATTTCTACTCTCTCCTTCCTCTGGAAATATTTTGCTCTCTCTCACACTAGAAGCTTCTGCTCTCTTCTCTCTTGAAAATTTCTTCTCTCTTCTCTCACACCCTCTTCCGTTGTTGCTGTTGGACCCCGATCCTTGAGTGGAAATTAGAAATGTGAATATGAAAGAAAATGAATGTGTTGGTGTATAAATGGTGTTATAAATGTTATTTGTGTCTTAATGAGATATGGGTTTATGTAAGGATGGTGAGTTGAGAAACACTTAGTATGAATTATGGTTATCTATGTGAGATATTATGCAAAAACAAGAGAGGAAATTTAGAAAATGGCATGATGTTATTGAATGTAGGAAATCATGTGTATTGAGGTTGAATGTAGAATGAAAATGTGTATGTTGATTCGTGAGGAATTCAGGAATAATTGACATAGAATTGGCCA
>JANITW010000001.1:31334319-31348957 GCA_027564335.1 Erythroxylum williamsii | reverse complement strand
TTAACCAATTTCATATATATTTTATAATTATCAAAACATAAAGGGACTTTTATTTGTCAACCACCATTGGTCCAACACGTCTTACTTTTGCATCGTCTTATTTTTGCATTGTCTTACTTTGCTTCCATTTTACTTTGCTTTGTCTTACTTTTGCATCATCTTACTTTACTTCCGTCTTACTTTGCTTCGTCTTACTTTTGCATCGTTTTACTTTGCTTTCGTCTTACTTTGCTTCGTTTTACTTTTGCATCGTCTTACTTTGCTTCCGTCTTACTTTGCTTCGTATTACTTTTTCATCGTCTTACTTTGCTTCCATCTTACTTTGCTTCGTCTTACTTTTTTTTCATCTTACTTTGGCATCGTCTTACTTTACTTCCGTCTTACTTTTGCATCATCTTTCTTTTGTATCGTCTTACTTTTGCTTCTTCATATATAAAGATCATAACTTTCGACTCCAATGTCTAAAAAT
This sequence comes from Erythroxylum williamsii, assembly GCA_027564335.1. Lineage (NCBI taxonomy): Eukaryota > Viridiplantae > Streptophyta > Magnoliopsida > Malpighiales > Erythroxylaceae > Erythroxylum > Erythroxylum williamsii. The sequence continues at coordinate 31,348,488 of JANITW010000001.1, read as the reverse complement.
TCCATACTATATACTGTTGGAAAGATAAAAGAAATATCTACAATTTTCAAGAAGGTAACTTTGTCGATATATATCTAGATTAATCCAGATTTTCTCCCGAAATCAGAACACGAATTCTACATTCAGCTCCTAATGTACTGCACCTAGCTCTCAACTTCATGAAATTTTGAGACTATTAGAGATAGAATTGAAATTCAATGTCTTCATATAAAATGTAGCCATATACCTCTAGGTTAATCCAAATTAAATATCATCTTGTTTGGAAAACTAGAGGAAACATTATGGCTAAAAGACTGAAGCACACTCAGTAAACATTTTCCAGATTACTACCAATTTTTTTCAAATCTTTCCTTATCGCAGCTCATACCAAGATCACTCTCTCTAGTCCCTCTACTTCTCAATTTCAATAAAATCACATTTAAAAACAATAATACCCGGAAGTTGTCAATGAATGCATGTACACTTATTTTTGTGCAAAGATTCAATATTTATATGCATATATGCTAACATTATGCATGAGCTAGAAAATGCATTTCCTTAATCTCTCTTTGAGCTCACATGTACTAAAATTTTGGGTCCTTACCCTTAATACGGGGACGGGATGTTACAATAAAACCATAAGCATTTAATTTTCTTCCTAAACTCCTTCCCTAAAAATTTATTGAATTTAATGAACTTGGATAGTTCTTTACTTTTCTCCTTCAAAAAATACACCCAATTATATCTTGAATAATCACCTACCAATATCATGACATGTTGATATCTCCCATAGCTTAATGTTCTTATTGGTCCCATCAAATATGTGTGAACCAATTTGAAAGTACTCAATTCATTGTTAGATGTATTTTGAAAGGAAGACAATATAAGTTGCCATATTGGCAACCTTCATAAATCATATTTTTATTTACATTTTTCAGTATTGCAAGTTATCTAGTAATTTTTTAGGAGACATATTATAGCATTTGATAGTTTATATGTCCTAGTCGAGAAAGCCTTGGTATAGCATTTGATTGCCTATTAGTCTAACTTGTTTTGTTTGAATATGCCTTCCCTACTGATATGACAAATAAAAATTCTTTCTTCTTAGCAGTAAGAACTACATCAATTATTATAATCTCATATTATCAAACACATCGACATTATTTTGATCAAATAAAATGTATATTTCATAGTTAAAAATTTGAGAAACTAGAACTAAATCATTTTTCAAACCTGGAATATGATAAACATCATCTAGTTTTACAATTGTACTATCAACGCCAATCTTTACAACACCTTCTTTCACCAAAACCAATGGTCCATTCCTCCTTGTAGTCAACATAGTTGATGAGAGTATGCTCTGCTATTATTCTAGGAGCAATATTGTTTTTTTTTAATTTGATTATTTTATTAGTAAAACGCTACTACCATTGATTTAATTATCTTCTTCATCATCTTCACAAATTTCATTTTCTCTAGAAATCTTTACATGATAATTTTTCCTAATATGCCTAATCTTTTAACATTTGTCACACTTGATAGATTTCTTACCTTATAGACTATTATTTGTAGCCTTAACCATAGTGGCTCTTTCTTTTTATATAATTCTCAGTTAATTTTCCTCTAGAGAAAAGAATGAAATCATGATTAAAGTTAAATTTTTTGCTTATTTGTCTAGTTAGAGCCTGTTGATTAGAAAGTTGATTATCTAATTCTTTTAAATAGTGATTATTTTTCTAATCCTTGAATGGAAGTAACTAAAGATGTGTATTCTTACTAAGAATGAGAAATCTTATTAAATAGGCTTCAATAATCTTTTCATCTGCATCTAATTTATGTAAATATTTTTAATTTGTAAAAAATATTTTAGCATTGACATACCTTCTTATGTCATCATTTCTAGTTCATTTTCCAAAAACTATGGCCTTGTTATATTCTTCTTAAAAAATAACTTCAAAAGAGTTTCCTAGACTTGCTTTGCAGACCTAATATCACGAATATGGTCAATAAATCCTTTATTGATCGACATCGTCCAAGTAAAAAGTATATATTCTGCATTTGATCTTTCACTTCTTTCGTGGTTTAAAATTATTAACAGTGTCAACTATAATCTTTACATTTGAACCATCAACTAGTTCCCATAAATATTGAGCTTAAAGATAAGCCTCTATGCATATTCTCTAACATTTTTAATTTAGGCCTACAAGTTTTTTTGATGAAGTTTAACCTGTTAATATTGTTCTCTTCATTTATAAGCTCTATACTATAGAATAAGATTTATCCTTAATGAAAACTAATCTTCCTAACACAATAATAAAAAAGAATGAAAGATATTAAAACCTTAGCTAAGTTATGATACTATATAACAAAAATAGAAAATTTATTTTTGGAGTAAATAGAAAGGAAAGTTGATGTATGGAGAATGAAAAAAAAATATTAAAACATAATATGATTACAATAGATTGATAAATATATAAACTTAGAAAAAACAAACTGTCTTAAAAGTCAGATACCAAACCAAATTAAAATATTCCTTCATTGATACTTCACTATTTGACTAAGTTTATGGCAAAAAATAGGAACAAATAATTGACTTAGTAAAATATTAACAACTGAAACCAATCTTGGAACATAAATGACAACATACTTAATATAATACAAAATAAGATGCAATAATTTTAAGCCATTGTTGATTTTACCAAAAGCCCCTTCTCCACCGTTGCATTTACTAAAGACCATGATGGGTATCGCCATCCCCCTTTAAAGTCCATTTTCTCTCTATTCTCAATAACATTAAACCTAGAGAAAACTTTCCAAACCTAAAAAATGAACATGTTCCCTTTCATCTTCCAAACCATGTAAGGGTTTTTATTTGTGCATTTTATTTCACAACATTCCTTATTAAAATGTGTTATACTAACTTGCTTCTTTTTTATTTAGATATTATTACCTTTGAGTTAAGGTTAAAGTACCTAAGACGTGAAAAAAAGAACATGAGGACAGTTGAAATATTGAAAGTTTGTAGTTAAAGATGGAAAAGAGCACAAGGTTAATGATTACTAGTGATCTAATTGAAAGTTTGTAGTTAGGTTCCTCATAATATTTACTATATTTTGATTCATAATATGACTAGAGACTATGTGATACAGTATGAGAGTTTTGACCATTATTCATGATTGTGTTTGTGTTTCAATCGAATTCACTACTAAGGTAATGCATTTATGAAAATTTTCACATTTCAAACTTTAAAAATTTCGTTAGTATTTTCTTTAACCCCTATAATTCCATTGTGTACCATTAGTCCCTTCTTTAGAGTTTGGCTCTCTAAGATAACTCATTAACACCTATAACTTACTTAGTTCTCAATTTAAATTAAGCATGACTTTAATAATAAAACTTAGACTAATACCATATAAACTTGGCAACTTCAAAACCATAAATTATTCATACTTTAGTCTATGGTTACAAAAGTATAAAACTCATACCTTTCTATTTTTATTTCTCTTATTGGAATTAATTGAATAGTGAAATGAAATCCTAGTTTTACTTGAAAAATGGTAAATAAGAACCACAATCAAACTAATAAAGTAAAGATAACTTATTCCTTATGCCATGAATTAGATTAGTGCTTAAGGACAAGAAAATTCTCTAAATATCGCAAAACTACATGGCCTAGGAGAAGTGCACAAGCATATGCACGGCCGTGCATCCCTTCTGTGCATTGAATCTTCATTTTATGCTGTGTTTTCATCTGAATTCTTTTCTTTTAAGTCCATGAAGGCAATTATAATCTATATACACACTTGGATCAAATTAAGTAACAAATATATAATAAAACTATAAAATATCAAGAAAAATACATCAAATATGGGGTATATTATGCCCAATTATCGATCTATCAAATATCCCCCATACTTAAGCTTTTTCTTATCCTCAAGCAAACTATAATCAAAATTATAAATTTTACAACCTCAACCCCTTATTAATCTCAATCTGTCCATTTGTACTATACATCATCATATCCTTTTGAATTAAATTAATATACAATTAGACTCAAGTTATCCTAGAGTTAACTCTCTAAGAAATATTAATAATAATCACATCAACAATGGCATCAAAATAAAAAAAAAATATCTTCACACCCTCACCAAAATTTGTCTCAATGCACTCAAGTATTTAGGGTGAAAAGGATCAAAAATCGTAATCAATGAAGAGGAAAACTCTTACTATAAGCTTGTAATAAAATCACATTTCTACTACTTACATATACACTAGAAACACAAATCCAAAAGTCTTTATACCGCTTGAAATGGGGCTTATGTACTATATAATTGGGATACTAAATAGGGTTAACTTAAAGGAAATTTACTAAAAGAAAACATTACAAGACTTGTTTACATAACAAACATATATCCGTTCATCGCAACTTTATTGGTACCATAAACTTATTTAAGATTTTTTCCTTCCTTTTCTTTCTTTTTTCTCGTTTTTTTAAACCAACATTTAGTACCACATATTCAGTACCATGATAATAAGCACATTGGACCTTTCAAAAATTCCAAGTCTTAAAAGATAAATAATGTAAATATCCTTCAGGGTTCAAAATAATAAAAGGGTCTTCAAAGAAAAACAGAATAAGGGTTAATATGTAGGTTACATCAATCAAAAAGGTCAAGGGTCAACTTGGTTATTCCTAAAGATAAATTTAAAGATGTGATGTTTTTTTTTAAGGAAATAGGCTTAAACAAGTTGTTGAAATCTGAAAGCCTTCATCATGTCAATATGTGATCTTAATATACATAATAAAAGCAAGTTCTAAAATCATTATACCATATAATGATATCACACACATGAAAGAATAATAAGAGCTTTAAAATTTTTGAAATTTGTTTTTTAGGCTCAAATGCTCACAAAAAGATGGATATATATATTTGTAAATAATATGCAATTTTATTCAACTTGATCAACTCAATGATTCTTAAAAATATAACTTAGACAACTAATTTTATTCCAACTATCTTCCTTCTGCATACCAATTCAATCAATATTCAACAATGAAACATAGTATTGATTGACATATTTCAATCAATTCAAAATATCCGTTAATAAGATTCATAATAAAAAATATAATAAGTTAAAAAATCATTAAAAATCAATAAGCTTGAAAAAATCATTAAAAAATCATTAAACCCATTCCACACTTAAAGTTGTACATTGTCCCCAATGTACACAATACAAGTATAGATAAAAGTGAGAGAGTTTTTTGGTACTTTCCTGATTGTGACGATATCTTGATTTCAAATATGTCCAATAGTAAACTAAATTCTTGCAAATTATAAAAGAAAAGGATAAAAAGAATAAAAGAAATAAAGACAATATAAAATAACATGAAATAAATCCCTATATAAACACATGAAATAGAATCAAAATAAAATAAAATTGATTCTTATTGCCTTCCATGTAGTGTTTGTTTAATGATGTTAGCTTGATGTAGCCTTTATGCTTAACTTCATCCTAGATCAATAATGAGTGGCTTGCTTCAACCTGTTCCCTTGCATAAAGGTTTTATAGCATGTAAGTAAGCCACCTATTGCAAGATAATAACAAGGAAATAATTTATAAAATTAAATAATCCAATTGCAATAATTAATTCCCTTTTTAATGACAATTTGTTAATGAAAGAGGGAATGAAAAAACTTCATGAATCATCAGTTGACTTGAACAATTTGTCTCGAGAAAGTGGGAACCCTTTGTACTTAAGATCGCTACTAACATCTCGTTAATAGATTGCTTGTTTAGTTCCTCCACCAGTTCTTCCTCGACCACCTCTACCCACTCTTCCTCTTCTTCCTGGACAAAGGCTTCTGGCTTAACTTCTTCAACCATCTCCTGCCACTTCTCTACTTCTTCTACTTGGATGGAGACTTCCTCTTCCTTTACTTCTATTGCCATTGTCATATCTTTGTCCTCCTATAAAGTAGCAGCAGTTGCCTCCTCATTTTCTTGGAACGCCTCTTCATCTATGAAGCTAACCTTTATCTTTTTCTTCACTTTCTTGTGTTAATAGGCTCAAATAATATTTTGTGTTGTGCTCAAGACATTCAGGTGAAGAAACACTTTCTTTAAATTCGAATTGGCTAGCATTGAGTTTGGCAAGGTATTCTATTATTTTATCTTTTATATTTGCTTCCTCTTCCTTTTCCTATTCTCCTTCTACTGAGAACTCTTTTTCGCTACTAAGCATGATTGTCAATCCACATTTTATAGGGTCTGTTTTAGTAGCACTAGGCAAACTCCCTTGGATCTCTTTAGATAATATCTCGACCAACTAGTCTATTCGATTCACCAAATTTTATATATGAGTGTCTATTTCTTGATGCCTTATGATTGATTCTTGAATGAAATAGGCCATCACATCTTCCAAAGTTGGCTCATTAATTGGAGGTGTTTGGTGTTGTAAGTATTCAGTTAGAGCGTCATCATTCCATCTATAGGCATAAGAGTTGCTCCATTGTGAATTATAGTTATTCTCCTATAATGCACCTTAAGGTTAGTTATACATGCTCAGCTACTCCCACATATATGCTAGTATCTAACATTCATGATTGTAATGATAACTCCCACCAGTGTCATAATATGGCCTAGATATAAGTTGAAGTTCCAAAAAATGTGAGAAAACCTCTCTCTCCTACAAGGTAATGATATATATTATAAAGACCCCTTCTAGCTCCCATAAAAATACTGTCTATTCCATCCTTCCATTATGAGTTTTAGTATGACAATGTATTTTAAATCCTACAATAAACTACAAAATCAAGATCAAGTAAAGAAGTTCAAAAGATACTTAAATGAATAAACCATAATTACAATAAAATACAATAAGAAATGAATAAGTAAGCTTAATTAAAATAAAATAAAATAGAAACAAAAATAAAATAGAATAAAATATGAAAAATAAATAAAGAAAAATGAACAGAGTAATAAGATAGAAGTTTTCCTAATTGTGACACCCTAATACCCCCTAACATGATATATACATGCACATAAAATAGATATTGCCAATCCAACAATTCCTAGAGATAACATAAACATACATCACAATTGATATAGTTACCCATGTTAACAAACTTGCTCACATATTTCAAGTGGTTTATACAAGTCAAAAATTACACATATCATATCCATACATTGAAAATCTCATCGTAAGTTATGGTTATTATAGGCCATTTACGTATTGAAATATTTATAAGTCTTACAAGCATTTACTACAAAATTCTTTCTTAATATTTATGATTACAATACAATGTTTAGATACAAAAATCTTCCAAAATGTTACATGACCTTCTTTGGCCATTGCGATTGTCCTAACCTTAACCCTACTTATTATGACCTACATGGAGGAAAAACTACTGTGCTAAACAAATAACTTAGTAGGGAATAATGATGCAAAATGGCAACTATTAACAATAGTCTCCTAGCATCCACATGCACATGATTCATGAAATTTAAGTGATGGAAAATACATTATAAAATAAAAGTCATGAAATATCTTAATACACATAACAATATATATAGAATTCCGTGCTAATTTCTTCAAACGTGAGTAATGGGAACAGAATAGAAGATACCTATTATTGGTATCTACAGAAGACAACGTAGTGTCTCAAAACAAAAACAGTTGCAGACCCTTCTAGCCATACCTATTTACCCACACTTACATTTGGCAGGTTAAAACTAAATATCAACAAATTCATAACATACAAACTCAACCCCTTTGCTTACATTATACTTTGAAAACATTTATAATGCCACATCGTATTTAATATGCTTTATGATATTATTTTTTTTCAATAATACATAAATGAAATCATTAAGGTATATACAAATTACAAGCATAATGAGTCTCATATTATCCTTATAAACGGTTTTGCTAAGTTTCACTGACATCTAAAAAGGTTCAGATGAAGTTCAGTAGCATTCAGGTGAGGAAAATTCATGTTTGGGTTATAATGGGGTGATGCGCGACTGTAGCCCTTTCATATGTTGCCATGAACTTTGTCTCAAAATGATGTTTTTTTAGCAGAATGTACTATGTACTGCTATGCCCTCACACTCACATCTGTGCGTGGCCAATTTCTAACTTTTCTCATAACAAGTTTCCAGATCCATTTGTATGGAATTTTGACCTAGAAATGAGGGTTTTAGGCAAAATAGTGTTTTAAAAAAATATTGCTATGTGTTATAATTTTCTAATGACAAAAATTTTATGCAATTTGGTTAAGTATTCTGGGAATTATAGTGAAGAAAGGACAACAACCAAAACTTAATTTCAAGCCATAATTCAAAAATCTTAGAGGTATAATCAAATTTCAGTTCCTTCATGAAAGTTTTAGTAATATGTCCCTAGTTTAACCTCAAAATGAAATTCTATGAATTGAGGTATACAGGCTATGATATGGCCAAATTATAGAATCCTATTCAGTGGAATCTATCCATTTAGCTAGGTACATATCCTAAATCAACTAACTTAGATCTTATCATGCAATAGCAAAGCAAAAACATATCCAATTTAACGAAAAACATCCCATTTACCTATGGTATACTTATTTTTACCAATTCTCCTCACATCATACTCATAAATTTAAGCCAACATATCAAAAATTCCCATACCTCTTGAAGGAGTGATCAAAACCTTTTTCTTCACTCCACTTGTTTCCTTTTTCCACAAGTGCACTAACATTGACCTCCTACCTCGCGAGCTTCATATCATAGCATAGGCCTAAATTGTAGCAAAAGGTGTAACATGTCAGTCAATAGTTTCTAAAGTAGTACTCAAATTAGGCCTAAACTGGCTAGATCCTCTATGACCCCTACCACATCCTCTATTTCCTATAGTTGCATTAGAAGCTTCTCTGCTAGCTTGTGACACTTGAGATTGATTCATAGGATAATTTGGTACAAAATGATTAGCGCTGCCATATCGAAAACATGCATTTGTAGTCCTCCTATAAGGACCCTATTGGGATTTCGAGCAATGAGGACACTACGATGTTAAACCTCAACCCACAGAGGAGCCCCTACAAGAATCAGTCAATGGGGGAAAGCCTTGCCGCCTTCCTTTAGTTATAGATATTGTTAGGTTTCGATCATGCATCTCATACATAATATAAATCAAATCTATGCAGTGAAAATAAAATGGAACCTCAAAAACCAGATCTACTCATGTATATAGATATAAAAAAACAAAACATGAAATGTAAGATGTTTACATGCTTTTCTGACTATCTACTTTGTTCTTTAATCTTCTCCGCGTTGGGTTGTCATAAACTACAATGATCAACACAGACCATCTCTAATGAAAGTCCACATGAAGATAGAAGGATGAAACCTCACTAGGAGATGGCTAGAATTCTTTCTTTGTGCTAGCAAAGACAAGAACTCTTGAAAGAGTTAGAGAGAAAAAGCGTGTGTGTAAGAAAAAGAACCTTTCTTTTTGTTTTCTTGTGTCTTACATAAGATACACGAAAATCATCTCAATTTTCTACACCATTTGGCCCTCTATATCCCCCATCACTAATGAAAAGTTATAAGAAGTTAATGGTCATGAATAATATGCATTAATGAAAATTATGGAAAGTTAATGACCATTAAGAGCATGCATTAATGGAAGTTATGGGAAGTTAATGACCATGAATAGCATGCATTAATAGAAGCCAACAACACTTGTTCCTAATATGTTCCATGCAACATTTTCTGCCACGATCACATTGCGATACAATCCTAAACACTCTCTCATTTCTTGAATCACCATTCAAGATCATTTTACTCATCCTTCGGATCTCCTATATGTGTGACCCATTAGGTTCCCAGTTATGTTGGCCACTTTAATTAACACTTAATTCAAGTAAGTCAAGAGCAGTATCTAGCAATATGTGATGACCCCTAATTGACCAGAAAGTTAGTGGTTTGACTATGACCATATACAATGTTGCTATACAATTCGTCTTTCACCATCTATACCCCACTTGATTTAGAGTATGGTCAAGGTGTCAACTTTCACTAGACTAACTACGTCACATCTAGTCCAAGTGTTTTTAGATCTTGTCCTGGGGATCTCATTACTCTATATATCATTGAAGACTCTCTTCATAAGACATATATACTATGGCTAGAGACTCTCAAGTAATGACCCCGAAAAGAGGTTATGGGTATCATCTTCTTCTATCAAGAGTGGTGAATCCTTTATTAGTTACTCAATTACCTCCAAATATCTCAAGCTATACCCAATCACCATCCTATGAGTAACCCCTAAAAGGCACCGATGAATGGAATCAAAGCACATGATCAGTATCCGAGATATCCTTGAGCACCTTAAATTAAAAGATAGTTACACCATTGCTATGATGAGACTATCATTGAAAATGGAATAGAATATCCATATGATTGTCTCATAATAGGTCAATTTAATGTACTTACTACCCTTAGTAAGCATCCATATGCTAACTCTAAACAACTTATATCTACAAATTATGAGATCTACTGTTTGATCTAATCAAGGAATATAACATGTGCTAATCTATTCGGATTATTGATATCCTTCCTCATTAATCCTATTAATAGGGAAAGTTTAGATACTAACATAATTACATATGATAAGAATCTTATTATCATGATCTCATCATAATTTCCTCCATGTTATGTTTTGTATCAAGGACTTTGTTAAATCAATTTAAGATCAAAATCAAATCCATGAATGTATGAACATCGAAATAATGAAAAATGCCTTTATTAATCATAAAATGGTTTGTACAATAAGTGATAAAGGTGACTACCTTTAGAGCACTTCTCTAATAGATATCTGAGTGGATTCCTATATAGTGGAAGCGCCTTCATGACTTCTCCTACCTAAGGATTGACCTCCTCTAGCAAAATCCCTTCGCTGAGCTTTCTCTCTTTTAGTTATCTCTTACTTCTCTATTTTGATAGCAATTTGAACCAATCAGTGATAGATCACTTGCTACAGAAGAGTGAATGCCATCATATGCTCTTTAATTGAGTCATTCAAGTTGTCTTTAAATTGGTGACATTAGAAATGCTCAGTAAGAACAGGTTTAGGAGCATATTTGCTAAGTCGAGTGAATTATCTTTTATACTTAGCAACATATAGATTTCTTTGCTTCAGACTCAAGAATTATTTCCACCTTTCATTTTTATAGGCTATTGTAACATATTTCTTTTTAAAGTCCTAGGAAAAGAAATCCTAGGTTAGAGGTAACTACTAAGGATATCTTAGAACAAATTTCACCATTCATAGGCTCCTTGAAGAAGAGAGATAGCATAATGCACCATTTGTTTAGATGGGTATCTAATTTAATTTAACACTCTTTTCACCTTTTCTAACCAAAACTAAGCCTTTTCAAATTCATCTAGAGATGTACCAATGAATTCTTTGACTTTATCCTTTCATAAAAGATCAATGGGAGCCTTGAGTGTAGTCATTCAAGGTAGTAGTGTTAGTATATCTTGCCACAATGTTAATAAGTCTTCCCCATAGGTAGAGGTGGTGGAGGAGGTGGTGCTTCATTTTTCTTTCTATTTACCCCAGAGGATTCAGATACAAATGGATGAGATCACATAGGATTATTACTTTCTGCAATCTCATCAACAACCTCATTAGATATTTCCATACTTTAAGATAGAACCAAAACATATGAAAAACTGCATTATGCCAAAAACAAACTCTTATATGCATGTACAAGCAATATTTAAGCATTGGTCAAACTAAAATGGCCTATAGAACCAAATAATGACACACTAATACCCCCAGGAGGATATACGGATGCACACAAAATAGACCTAGACTATCTAATAATTCCTAGAGATAGGACAAACATACATCATGATTGATAGAGTTACCCGTGTTAGCAGAGTTGCTCACGTATTTCAGGTGGTTTATACAAGTCACAAATTACACATATCATATCCATACATTAAAAATCTTATCATAAGTTATGGTTATTATAGGCCATTTACATATTAAAATCTTTATAATTCTTACAAGCATATACTATAAAATTCTTTCTTAATACTTATGATTACAACACAATGTTTAGATACAAAAATCTTCCAAAATGTAACATATTCTTCTTTGTCCATTGTAGTTGTCCCAACCTTAGCCCTTTTTTCATGACCTAAAAACATCGTGCTAAGCATACAATTTAGTAAGGAATAATGATGCAAAATGGTGAATACTCACAGTAATTGGCTAACATCCTCATGCACATGATTTATGACATTTAAGTGATGGAAAATACATTATAAAATAAAAGTTATGAAATATCTTAATACATATAACAATATTTGAGATGAAATTCATACATTATTTAGAATATAATTTTTCATCAGAACATAACAAATATCATAACATAAATAGAATTGCCTAATAATTTCTTCAACGTGACTAATGGAAATAGAACATAAGATACCTATAATTAGTATCTACAAAAGAGGCAATAGCCTCTAAAATAGAAGATACATAAAGTCTTTAAAACAAAATACATCAGAGTGTCTCAGAACAAGAGCAGATATAGACCCTTCTGGGCATGCTTATTTACCCACACCTAAGACTTGGTAGGTTTCAGAATCACATTATAGAGTAACAAATTCATAACATACAAACTCATCCCTTTTTGCATGCATTATAATTTGAAAAAGTTTATCATGCCCAATCTTATTTAATATACTTTATGATCATATTCCTTTTTAATAATACATAAATGAAATCATTAAGGTATATAAAAATTACATGCATGATGATTTTCATATTACCTTTATAAATGGCTTTGTTAAGTTTCACTGACATCTAAAAAGGCTCTGATGAAGTTCGATAGCATTCTTGCATGTTTGGGTTATAATGCGGTGATGCACGGTTGTACCCCTTTCATGTGCAGTCATGCATTTTGTCTTAAAATGGAGTTTTTAGTAGAATGTATTATGTATGGCTGCACCCTTACACTTGCATTCGTGCATAGACAATTTCCAACTTTTCTTAGAATAGATTTCCAAGTCCATTTTGTATGGTCATTTTGATCTAGAAACTGGGGTTTTGGGCAAAATAATCTTCTACAAAAAAAAATTTTGCATTGTAATTTTCTAATGACATTTAAGTATTCTAGGAGTTATATCACCATAGTTTGTTTTAAAATAAAGACAATAGCCGAAACTCAACTTCAAGCCATAATTCAAAAATATTATAGGCAGAATCAAATTTTGGTTCCTTCATAAAGAATTATCCAAATTGGAGGCCTACATGACAAGATATGGCCAAATTACACAAGCTTGTTCAGTGGAACCTATCCATTCAGCTAGGTACACATCCCAAATCAACTAACTTTAGTTTTGTTGTAACATCCCATTACTAGTGGGAAGGGTAGAATAGTAATTTGGAGTGGACACTATGTGCTTAGAAACGCTTGATATGTTCATGCATACACATACATGTGAATAGTGACTTATGCACATGAAAATAAATGTACATGCATTCATGACATTTCCTGGTATATTTGTTAATAAATGTGCTTGTTATGTGATTTGTATGCTTGAAAATTGAGTTGGAAAGGGTCATTGAGGTGTGAGAAGTTTTAGTAAATTTTAGAAATTTTCTCTGAAATTTTGGTGTACTTTTCATACTAGGAAAAATGCCAAGTGGCAGGCTGATTGTGTACTGGTAGTAGAAATTACTGTCCAATGGCACCAGAAATTTAAATAAATGAGTTGAGGAATTATTAATATGAGCCATTGGAAATTTGGGGAGAAATTGAGTAGAAATTGGAACTTAATTGGAAAGAAACTAGGTGAGAATTTACAAGTGTGACATGTGGCAAGTGACATACCATGATTGTAGTGTTTTAATAAAAACCCACCTTTTTGTATTAGTCTTTCTCGATGCTTCTCTTCTTCAAAAGGTTATTGGTGAATTAAATTAGATTTCTCCATCATTCTCGTAGCTTTCTTCTTCCTTGGTTCTTTTGGAATTTTGCTCATCTTTTCTACCTTCTTTCACCTTGCTTTCTCTTCCTTTGGTTCACTAAAAATTCTAACCTAAACCTCACCCCCTCAAGATGATGATGATGATCGTGTATGGTGGAGGGAGTTAGAGAGTTTGTGAGATTTTGAAGCTTAGAAGATTTG
>JANITW010000001.1:31229127-31242607 GCA_027564335.1 Erythroxylum williamsii | reverse complement strand
CTTCTTCACCTTGTGCTCTCCAAGAATAAGGTAAGAGCTAGCACTCTCTTCTTTATTCTAGCTATTTCCGGATCAAAAGGTTTGATTCGGTTAGGTTTTCCGACCTCTGCGTAGATACCGTTAGAGACGGTCTTCTTTGGTCGTTGTGGTTTGAGAATTATGGTAGCTCTTTGTATAGACACATAGATCCTGGACTTCGGGAACGTCCCGGAATAATTTTTTTGTTTTTTCTGCACCGTGTGTATGTGATGCACGCACCGGGATTTTCCTACAAAAACTTGGGATATTCGATATAAAAAAATGAGTAGCAACAAAAATGTAGAAATAAGGAGCAGAGAAAGAGTGATGAAAGACTTTGTATATTTCTAAGTATGTAATGATATATAATTCTATGTGTTTATACACATTGAATGACTCCAATTAAAGAAACAAAATCAAGGAAATAATTATATAAAATTGATATACATGATTCTAGGAGAAAACTAAGGCTAAATGTATGTTGATGTTTGACTCTAGGGTTATGTTTATACCCCCCTCAAACTCAATGTGATAGTGAAGACGATAACTTGAGTTTAGAGAGAAGATTTTATAACGTTGAGGCAAATATGATTATGTTAAAAGATCAACAATCTACAATTAGGATGAGAAAAGAACAAGTTGTATAATGTCTTGAAGCACTTGATGGGTTACAAGATGATAATCAATCTCGATGTGCTTTGTCCGTTCATAAAAAACATCGTTGTGGGCAATCTACATGGCACTATAATTGTCATAAAAGAGAGGAAACACTAAAGTAAACTAGACACCTATGTCTTGAAGTAATCATTTTAACCAGAGGAGCTCAGGATAGTGTCAGTTAGGGCTCGTTATTCTGCTTCAATACTTGAGCGAGAGACATTCGTTTTTTACTTGCTGCACCAAGCAGTGAGAAATGTGCCAAGAAAGAAGTAATAGCCATTAGTGGACCGACAATCAGTTAGGTCTCTAGCCTAGTTAGCATCAAAGTATACACATAAGTCTAACGAAGATGAATGATTGAAGTGCAGGTTCCTAGAATACACCAAAGTATGTAGAGAATATAAAAAAAGTGAGTGGTATAAGGTATAGATATTAACTAACTCACAATGTGAATAGTATGAGCAATATTTCAACGAGTGACAGTGAGGTATATAAGACTACCAGCTAGCTGTTAATAAAGTATGTCATCTCTAAGAAGAGTTCCATCAATAGTACAAACGTAATCATTTGAATCAAGTGGGGTGCTAGCAGTTTTAATATCAGCAAGGCCAACATGAGAGATAAGATTGGTAGAATATTTTGCTTAGGATAAATAGTAACTCGAATTGTCAGAGAATGCTTTTGACCAAAAAAATAACTTAGGGGGCCTAAATCTTTCATTTTAAATTGTTGATGAAGTAAGGATTTTATAGTAAAGATCCCTTGAGTGTCATTGTTGTTTATTATCATATCATCAACATAGAGAATAAGAAGAGTACACCATTGATATGTTTTTAGAGAAACAAGGCAAGATTATAAGAGCTAGATGTGAAGTCAAGACAGTTAACGGTGAAGCAAAATTTAACAAACTACACTCAAATAGCTTGCTTAAGATCATACAAAGCTTTACGAAGGCAACAAACTTTATTATGTAGATTAGCATACCTAGGTGGAGGTTGCATATATACTTCTTCAATGAGATCATCATTGAAAAAGGCATTCCGAATATTCATCTCCAAGAGTCCCAATACTTGTTGGAAGTTAATGGCATAAGATTGCAAATTGAAGTTAGGTGAGCTACAATGGCAAAAGTCTCCTCATATTCAATTCCATATTCTTGAGTAAACCCTTTAGCAACTATTCTAGTTTTGTATCTTTCAACTGATCCATCATCTTAAGTCTTGATTTTTAGACCCGTAGACTCATTTACAACCAACAACATACTTGTTTAGAGGTAAGTTAACTAAGTCCTAAGTATTGCTGTTTAAGAGAGCTTGTAGTTCTTTTGCCTTTGTTTATTACCATAAAGGATCAAAGGTAGCCTCGAAGATAGGTGCGAGGTTCATATAGAGAAAAATAGTTTAATAAACATCAAATTCTTTAAGAAAAATAAAAGGTTGACTTACTCAAGAGGATCAACAAAAAAGTTGTTGAGACTCGGTATATTGCGATGAATGAATAGATGTGAAAGAGTTATTTGGTGAAGGTGGAGGATTTGTAGCCATGGAAGATACAATACAATCAAGCACTAGTTATGTTAAATTATTATAACTGTAAGATAGACCTGCATAAGAAATATCAAGAAGCAAAGATATGGTAGGATCAGAAAGAAATTATTGTAAAGGCTCGTTGACTTGGAATTTTGAGAGTGTAGATAAATTTTTTTGTTCCTAAAAGGTGACATGCTGAGAGATTCAAAGTTTTTCAGATAGGAGATCCTAACATCTACATACCTTTATACTTTATGTTGTACCTCATAAAACATCATAAATGTGCTTTTAGTTCTAGTGGTGTGCATATAAGGTTGTAAAAGAATAAAGCATGCACAAAGACTTTAAGAGACTGATAATCAATATCACAATTGAATAAGTTCTTATAAAGAGAGATGTTAACTATTATAAGAGAAGAAATGTGGTTGAAAATATAGATAGTAATAAAGGTTGCTTCACACCGAAAGGTTTCAGGATAGGAAGAGGATATAAAAAGGGCTCGAATAGTGTCAAAAATATGTCTATGTTTGCATTCACCCCAACCATTTCATTGAGATATGTTTGGGAATGATCTCTGAATGATGGTCCCTTGTTGAATAAGAAAATTAGTGAAGTTTATATCCTTATATTCCATGGTATTATCAGTGCAAAATATTATAATCTTGCTAGAAAACTAAGTTCGAATCATATTAGCAAAACAACAATAAATGGAGAATAGTTAAAATCTATATCACATTAGATAAATCTATATATAATGATAAAAATCATCGACAGAGATCATATAATATCTTATACTATCGTTAGTTTCAGGAGAGTGAGCCTTGGAACAACTGATAAGGTTATTTCTTTGTGACCGGAAGGTTACTAGTTTAAGTTACAGAAATATTCTCTTTGTACAATACAAAGGAAAGGTAGTATATAATTGATGACCCTCCCTGACCCTCGTAAATTGGGGAACTTAGTGCACTGGGGTAGCCTCTCACTACTAATAGTTTCATGAGATGCATGGCCCCAAATATCAAAGTGAATTAGATCAAAAGGCGTTAAACAAATATAATCATTAAGAGAAAAAAGGTAAGGTATGACTTTTAGATAGTTGACAAGAAGCAATCAAAATGTTCAGTTTTAACATGTCCGAGAGTAACACTAGAGATTAAGAATCCTAATCTAGAAGTAGAAAGATGACGTAAGTGAGGGTGTCATTTATAAGAAGTGACAACACTGACAATAAACTTTAAGGGAAGATTCAGGGAAGTAAACTCAAACAACCATATAACCTTAGCTCATCTCCCAAGGATTGCACCCATTTGTGGATCTTGCATAATGTAACCATGACTAAAACAAGATGATTAAAACCAAGTTAGCATAATTGTCTAACAAAAATAAGATTCAATAAGAGTTTGTGAACAAGAAGGGTTTTAAGTAAAAGCAATTTGGATATGTGTGAACAGTGCTGATACATTATACACACATAGCAGAATTATCAACACTATAACAAATGTATGGAATATATGGTATTGTCAAATATTCAAGAATGGAAGAATCAGAGGTCATATGATTACAACAAGCATAATCAAGATACCAAGAGGTTGAGGTACTTAATGTGATAGATAGGGAAAAAGATGATATAGTACTAGAGTCTGGTTAGAGCTATTGAAGAAGAGCATAAAGATTATTTAAAGAGAATTAATGAGAGGTGCTTTTTGTTGGGCCCTCAATAGCAGTAGTAGTAGTGAAAGTAGGCTGAAAGGACTTGAAGGAATTACCTTGTCTAGAGTTTTGTTTGAATTGTTTCCTATATTTAGAGATGTGATGCCCAAGGTTTTTGCAGTACTTGTAGGATCCCTTATAGAGCCTTTTACCTGAGTTATAAGAAGTTTCAGAAGAGGTATGAGTTTCAAGAATAACATTAGTAGATGGGAAATTTTTTTTCATGTAGAGTGTATCGAGGGAACTTTCCTTTGAGATGGGCTCATTAATTATAATGTTGAGATTGGGTAGAGTTCATAAAGAAGAGAGCTACAAATGAGTTCAAATTCATCCTTGAGAGTCATCAACAAATTCCATATATGTTGATGATCACAAAGATTTAAGTAGATTGCAATAGCATTAGGACTAGGCCAGGGAAGATCACCAAGTGCTACTTGATCCCAAAGTTCTTGCAATTTGGACATGTAACTATATTTTATTTGTCCAAGTTGTTGTTACTTTCAATGGAGTCTCCTATATAATTGAAATTGGTAGACATAATCAAATATATAATAACTATTTTTCAAAAATTCCATACCTATTAGACTATGTCAAACCATCGAAAGTCAAGTTTGATGGTTTTAGCATATGTATTCTGAAACCATGTTAAGATTTAATGATTCATTCCATCCCGGGCTACCAATCATTCTATTAATACATCAATGTCTTTATTTTTCTTGCGAGTAGGTTTGGATATTTCTCTAGTATTAATATGCCAAAGGAGTCTCCTATTAAGAAAGCTACACATTTTCTCAACCTAAAGATCATAATTTGAACCATCAAATATGGTTTTAATGGGGTTAGGAATGTATTAGCAAAGTTTGGACATATATAGTGAATAAAGACAATAAAAGAAGAGAAAACCTACTTGTAGAGATAGAATTTGATTATTCTGACCTTAAAACTAAATCTAGAAAGTTGAAAAATGTTAGGAACCAATCTGGTTTGCAAAAGAACTAGAAGAAAATGAGTTGAACGATGTGGTCAATATGTTGATCAACTCTTTTTTTATCAAACTGAACTAGTAGATTTGAGCTGAACCAAGAGATAGTTAATGATGACATATGGATAGAACAAGAAGTACGTGGACAAATTAGATAAAGACATATGGCAAATGAAATGGAAACACGTGGAGCTAATGACGTGTCACAGATGTGTTGATGTGGCGCTGAATATGACAATAGTGTGTCCGTCCTTTTGGGACTAAACAATGTCCTTTTGCTTGGAAGCTAAACGATCGTTTAGATCATCTTCTTCCTCCAAACAGTCACAAGGTTTTCTGAGCTCAGCAGTTTTTGGTAGCGCGTGAATGCATGTGTAGCAACGTGTGGTAATGTTCTTTATACTGTTACAATTTGGTCAAATGGAAGAATAATTTGATATATGGCAAATGTTTTTAGAGCAGATTAACAACCTAAAATGTGTGGATAGAAGGTTGCAAAAGAAAAGTTGAAGAAAAACCCCAAAATTTTGAGTTCTTTTTATAAAGGAGGCTATGATACCTTATAGAAATAAGGAGTTGAGAAATAATGACCAAAGGTTTTGTATATTTCTGTGTATGTAATGATATAGACATCCTTGTATTTATACATGTTGGGTGACTCCGACTAAAGAAACAAAATTAAGGAAATAATTACATGGCATTAGTATACATGATTCTAGGAGAAAACTAAGGCTAAATATATACTAATGTTTGACTTCTAAGATTATGCTAATAGGATAGAAGAAGGTAGTAATGATTCTATGGTGGCCTAGCCTTACGAACCTCAGGGAATTAAAGGACTTCCTCAGTCATACAAGCTATTACTACAGACTCATAAGAGGGTATGGAGAGATAGCTTATCCTCTTAACTGAATTATTGATAAGTCACATGCTTCGAAGTGGGAGTGGCAGCAGCCCTTCAAAAATCTTAAAAAAGCTATCACGGCAGCACTAATCCTGACTCTTCCAGATTTCTCCAAACCTTAAGGAAATGGAAGCAAGCGGAATAGGCATAGGAGCAATATTACAACAGGAGAAGCATCCCATAGTAATCTTGAGCAAGAGTCTGGCCACAAGGCACCGAGGTTTATCAACATGCGAGAAGTTTTTAGCTGTGATTAAAGCCATAAAACAATAACATCATTACCTAAGCGTGAAGCCTTGGGAAGAGGACCCTACTATGCAGAATCTGATCAAAAGGGTAGGAGCAGGTGCGGTTAGATGAGGAGCGTATGAATGGAAGAAAGGACTATTGATACCAGTTAAACACCTCAATTCATCTGTAGATATTGCTTAATTATTAATTGATCACGCGTGGAATGCTTGATATTATTTTCTCCCCCTCCTCTCCTCTCCCTCTGTAGTTTGCTGCGATTCTTTCCTTTGTGTGCAGTCTTCTTCCTCCCCTCGATTCATTTCCTTAGTAAAACACAATGTGGCAAAATTCAACCTTTGGACATTTTTCCGTTAGGACCCTGATACATGTATTTCTGTAGTTAGTACAAAATGTTTGTCTATGGTATGAGTTAAGAGAGCAGTTTTCTGAGATTCCTGAGACTCTCATATTCCAATTACTTTTATCTGTCCAAGTTAACATTCATTTTAATCTAATGGGTGAATATTAATTAAAAAGAAAATAGCTTTGTTTGGGTGGTCTCAGTCTCCTAATGCAAGACAAAAGTTTGCCCTTTCTGGTTTATGTTTTTGATACGACCCATAGGAGCCCAACGATTCGGTTCACTTATCATAGGAGAAAGGCCAATGTCGTAGAAGGGTAGAATTGTCATAGGAAGAGAAAGTTAGTTATTCTGACATGGGAATAAACCAGTACGGGAGTGAGGGAGAGGGCATGCATTTGATTATCTGTCATTTTACGTAAAGTGAGCCTAAGGCTGGAGGAGCTAGTTCGTCGATTACTAGCACACTTATCTTATTCTTTACTGATTTTGAATATTCATCAATATAGACTATTCTTCTGCCATTGTTGTGTTCTTGCTATATTGGAGTTTGTTGGTGTGCGTATACTGCGGTGGTAGTTGAACTTGGTGCAGGGTTTATCATTTGGTATCAGAGCATCGGTCCTGGTCATGGCAGCAAAGAAGCAGGACACAAGGCTGGATGTATTGGAGAAAGAAGTGGAAGAAATCAAAGTAGGGATACAAGTGGAGCGTGAATCGTTGAGGGTGGAGGTTAACCAACAACTCGAAGGAGTTAAGAGGGAGCTGAAGGAAGAAATTAGTAGAAGATTTGATCAGCTGATGCAAGCGATTACCCACCTTCACGAACGCCCAGAACCGACGTAGCTTAACCCAGCGAAAATGGTGGAAGGAGAATCTTCGGTGACAGCTCTGAGGAGAGGTCGAAAGGAGGAACTCAAGGAGGATGACTATATAAGAAGGGAATCGAGTCATGAAGGCAGGGAAGCTGGGTGGGTCGGGTGTGTACCAGATCTTCATGGGCGACCCACGGAGCTCCAGTTTTCAGACGGGTGCGACCCGACTAATAAACATTTAGTCGGGGCGTCTTTAGGGCTCGACACTGAGCCAGAAGGGGGACGATATCGGAGGACCCTCCGGCGCGAGGGAGATGAGGGAGAGAAGAATGAGAGGGGAGCCGGCGACACTAGGGCCGAACCAGAGGAGAGTAGATGGTACCACGAAAGGGAAGGGTATCGGCCTGGTGAGCGCTGAAGAAGGGAGCACGTCGGAGACGACCCTCGACCACCTGAGTGGAGGCGCGATTGCCGACCAAGACGAGTTGAGATGCCGATGTTTGGAGGGAACGATCCAGATGGGTGGATCTATAAGGTTGAACGATTCTTCTCGGTGGGGAGGTTCTCGGAGGCAGAGAAGATGGAACTGGTTGGGATGAGTCTAGAGAAGGAAGCATTAACGTGGTTCCGATGGGTAGAAGGACGTCGACCTATTGTGGACTGGGAGGAATGTAAAAAGCTAGTGACTCAGAAGTTTCGACCAGCTCACGAAGGGACGCAGTGTCAACGCTTGCTGGGAGTGAAGCAAATGGGGACGGTGGCAGAATATACGGGTAAATTTCTTGAACTCGCAGCCCCCTTGCCGGAGTTACCTGATGCTGGGCTTGAGAGCACATTTCTGAATGGGTTGGTAGAAGAGATTCGGCTAGAGGTACAGATCCTTAAGCCTCGCAATTTGGCAAAGATGATGGAGCTAGCCCAACAGGTGGAGGAAAACTTCAGAAGAATGAGCGAACTAAGGTGGCACCGTTGGGGCGCAGGTACAGGCGCATGATGGGGAAACTTGGGGTCCAGGACTGATAGCCCAAGGACAGAAAGACGATGGGAGGAGCCAATTAATAATAAGGTCCTTGCGGACACCAGGCATAAAAATATGGACAGAGGTAGAAATCCGAAGGTGGGAGGCTTTAGGAGGCTGACAGTGAGTGAGCTACAAGATAAAAAGGCCAAGGGACTCTGTTTTAGATGCGACGAAAAATTCAGCCCAGGCCATCGATGCAAAAAGGTCGAGTTATAGGTTTTGGCGGCCATAGATGAGGAAAAAGAACCAGAAGAGGAGCTGGAAGAAGAAGAAGAAGGGGAGGAGGCACTACAAACCATAGAATTAGCTGCTGGTTCAGTTTTGGGGTTCACTTTTCCGAAAACAATGAAAGTGAAGGGAGAATTGGAGGGAAGAGAAGTTATCATACTCATAGATAGTGGGGCTTCGCACAACTTCATCTCATGGGAGTTGGTAAATTCCCTCAATTGTGAATTGGCAGCAACAACGAAGTATGTCATAGCTATGGGCAATGGGCTGAAGCTTAAGGGAGAAGGGATTTGCAGAGGGGTAGTGGTATCGATGCAAGGGTTGGTGATTCATGAAGAGTTTCTACCCATGGAGTTAGGCAGCTATGACGTGGTGTTGGGGGACAGAGTGGAGCAAGTTGACCATGGAGGTTCAGCAAGGAGATAAAACCCTTACAATTACAGGAGACTCGACACTCTTAAAAACACCTATTAACTTGAAAAGTTTGGTGCACACTATCACAAAGGAGGATTCGGTGTATTTACTGCAATTAGGCCTTTCGGAAACAGCAGGGCTGAATAGTGTCAACCCCATTAACCCCTATTTCCAGGCTGTTTTGGATGAGTTCCCAGCTGTTTTCCACATGCCACAGACACTACCACCGGAGAGCAGCAAGAACCATGCAATTGTACTCTAACAAGGGGCCAATCCAGTCAGGGTTAGGCCGTACAAATACCCCCAGTTTCAGAAGAGCAAAACTAGCCGTGTTAGTTTTCTTTGATGAAATCCTGGTTTACAGTGCTAGCAAGGAAGAGCATGTGAGTCACTTAAGGGCAGTCCTAAAGGTGCTTTTATCCCAACAATTGTATGCAAATGGCAAGAAATGTCTTTTTGGCCAGGAGACGTTGGAATACCTTGGGCACATCATATCAAAAGAAGGGGTGGCAGCTGACATGAAAAAGATTCAGGTAATGATTAATTGGCCTAGACCCAGAAATGTGAAGGAGTTGAGAAGTTTCTTGGGGTTTTATTATAGGAACTTTGTAAAAACTTATGGAGGAATTTCATGGCCTTTGACACAATTGCTTAAGAAGGAGGGATTTAAGTGGACTGAAGAGAGTGAGAAGTCTTTCCAGCAGCTCTAAGTTATGATTTCGGCTCCAGTGTTAATATTACCTGATTTCAATCGGCCCTTCATCTTGGAGACTGATGCCTCAGCCAATGCCATAGGAGCAGTGCTCATGCAAGAGAACCGCCCCATTGCTTACTACAGCCAAGTTCTATCCACTTCCAACCGCCACAAGTCAGCCTATGCGAGGGAGTTGTTGGTATTGTCCTAGCGGTTAAAAAGTGGCGTTCCTATCTCTTGGGCCATGCATTTGTAATTAGGACCGACCAGCAACCCCTAAAATTCTTATTGGAGCAGCGTGAGGTGCACCCGGAATATCAGAAGTAGTTGTCTAAGTTGCTGGGGTATACTTTCAGTATTGAGTATAAGGCAGGAAGGGAAAACAAAGTAGCGGATGCCTTATCTAGAGTTCCCCCTCAGGT
Source organism: Erythroxylum williamsii (assembly GCA_027564335.1). Lineage (NCBI taxonomy): Eukaryota > Viridiplantae > Streptophyta > Magnoliopsida > Malpighiales > Erythroxylaceae > Erythroxylum > Erythroxylum williamsii. The sequence continues at coordinate 31,232,618 of JANITW010000001.1, read as the reverse complement.
GGAAATCATGATAGTAGTGGCGATTAGGGCACTGGACATGGAGCAGGTAATTAAAGAGATTGAGGCTGACCCAAAGTTGTCAAAACTGAAGCAGGAACTCTTAGCTGATGGTGGAGCACACCCCCCTATACATTAGTCCAAGATCGCTTATTCTACAAGGATCGCTTGGTAATCCTAAGAAATTCAGCAGTTATACCAGCTCTTCTAATGGACATCTACCAAAGTAACATTGGGGGGCATGGAGGTGCTTTAAAAACATACAAGAGGCTAGCCAATGAGTCGTTTTGGGAAGGAATGAAAAATGATGTTTATCAATTTGTGGCTGAATGCTTCATTTGTCAACAGAATAAGTATCTCTCACTATCACCCGTTGGACTTTTGCAGCCTTTACCAATCCCACAGCAGGTTTGGGAAGATGTTTCAATGGATTTCATAGAGGGACTGCCGAAATCTAGAGGTTTTTCCATTATTTTGGTCGTGGTGGACAAACTGAGTAAGTATGCTCACTTTCTTCCTTTAAAACACCCCTACACTGCACAATCGGTTGCATATCTTTTTGTTCAAGAGGTAGTGCGACTACATAGGTATCCTAATTCGATTGTGTCCGATAGGGATAAAATCTTCTTGAGCAAATTTTGGAAGGAGATGTTTAACATGCAGGGAACAAAACGGAGGTATAGTTCAGCTTACCATCCACAAACGGATGGACAGACCGAGGTTGTCAACCGGTGCCTAGAAACATACCTCAGATGTTTCACTAGCAAACAGCCCCAACAGTGGGCAAAGTGGGTGGGGTGGGCTGAATATTGTTACAACACATCTTTTCATTCCACTTTGGGCACTTCACCCTTCAAGGTCCTCTATGGACGAGATCCTCCTACCCTCACCCGTTATAGAATTCAATCTTCTACTTTGGATTCAATTGATACCTTGCTGCAAGAAAGAGATCAGAACTTGGCTAAACTAAGACGACACTTGATGATAGCACAGCAAAGAATGAAGTTGACAGCAGATGGGAAGAGGAGAGATGTGGAGTTTCAAATTGGGGATATGGTTTTTGTTAAATTAGCACCTTATCGCCAACAATCTGTTGCGACCAGAAGTAATAATAAGTTGTCTCCGCGGTATTTTGGTCCTTTTGAGGTCCTCCAACGCATTGGACTGGTGGCATATCGGCTGAAGTTACCTCCAACCGCGAGAAATCACTCTGTTTTTCATGTCTCACAATTGAGGAAGGTTTTGGGGACTGCTGAAACAACCATGGATATTCTTGACTACCTATTAGTTCTTGAAGCTACCCCTATTTATCCAGCTGCCCTTTTAGCCATTCGGCACAGCACGACAAGCTCAGATTTGGAGGTGCTCATCCAATGGGTTGATTAGTCCGCTTCTGAAGCTACATGGGAGATATATGAAGACATGAAGGCGAGATTTCCTGATTTCCACCTTGAGGACAAGGTGAAGCTGATGCGGGGGAGTATTGATAGAGCCAGGACAGCCAAGCCAACTCAAGTTTACATTAGGAGGCATAAGAAATAAGCAGAGGGGCAGAAATAAATATACATATATAGTAAATATATATAGAGACGTGTTCTGTTATTTGGGGGAGGGAGAAGCTGACAACCTCAAGATTGGTTGTCAGCCTAACCGAATTTATACTCCCTAACAGATTCTTAGTATAAATAAGAATTAGTTATGAGGAGAGAGGGCATGCGTATACTGTGAAGAGTGAGCCATAGGCAGGAGGGGCTGGTCCTCGAAATCCAGCATTGTTACTTCCATTCAATCAAAGAGTAATATAGAAATTTATAGATTTCTACTTACCTTGTTCTGGAAATCTATTACTGGTATCAGAGCAGTTGTTCCTGGACAATGGCTGCTAAGAAGGCTGATAATCGGATGGAAGGACTGGAGAAGGATCTGGAACTGTTGAGAGAAGAAAGGCGAAGGGATGGAGAGGAGATGCAAAGATCGATCACTCAGGCCCACCAAGAATTTCAGACGCAGCTGAGTCACTCCACTCAGGATTGGCAACGGCGAATGGATGAACTTAGCGGGGAGCTTCAAAGGAAGATGGAGGATACGAATAGGGAAATGGGAGAACGCTTGAGGTCAAAAGTCAAAAGTATGTTGATGTCGGTGTTGCAAACGTGGAAAAAGAATGAGGGGGGTACTGTAGAGACCCGACCCGTGGAGCATCCACCCGAAGAACTCCCACCCGAGCCCAGTCGAAGAAAAGATCTGGGAAAGGCGCCAGTGGGGACAGAGGAACACCATGGGAGCAACGAGATGCGTAACGAAGCTAGCTACCGCGACGAACCACCTCCAGGGTTCGCGCGTCAGGGAGAGTTCCGGCGAGACTGCCGGACACGAAGGATCGAAATGCCTACCTTCGGAGGAATTGATCCCGATGGGTGGATCTACAGGGCTGAACGATTTTTCTTAGTCGGACGGTTCACAGAAGTGGAGAAGATGGAGCTCGTAGGTATGAGTTTGGAGGGCGATGCGTTAACCTGGTTCCGGTGGGTGGAGAGCCGTCGGCCCATAGTGGATTGGCAGGAGTGCAAAAAGCTGGTGAAGCAAAAATTTCGTCCAACTCACGAGGGGACACAATGCCAACGTCTGCTAGCGGTGAAGCAGATCAGGACAGAGAATGAGTATACCAGTAAATTCCTCGAGCTAGCCGCCCCTCTCCTGGACTTACCTGATTCGGTACTGGAAAGTACTTTCATGAATGGGCTAATAGAAGAAATTCGGCTCGAAGTACAGATCCTGGAACCAAGGAATCTGGCAGAGATGATGGAGTTATCACAGCAAGTGGAGGAAAAGTTCCGACGAATGAATACGATAAGGTGGCACCGATGGGGTGCAAGCACAAGGTGGGAAAGCGTGGGGACCAGATCTGATAACACAGGGGCGGAAAAACGAAGGGAGAAGCTAGTTAATAATCGGGTCCTTACGGACACAAGGCATAAAAATATAGAAGGAAGTAGAGATCCAAATATGGGAGGATTTAGGAGGTTGACGGTGAGTGAGTTACAAGATAAAAAGGCCAAGGGACTTTGTTTTAGATGCGAAGAGAAAGCCCAGGCCACCGATGCAAAAAGGCAGAGCTCCAAGTTCAGGCAGCCATGGATGAAGAAACAGAACAGGAGGAGGAGTTGGAAGGAAATGAAGTAGAGGAGATGCTACAAACTGTGGAATTAGCTGTTGGTTCGGTGCTGGGGCTCACTTTCCTAAAAACAATGAAAGTGAAGAGGGATTTGGAAGGGAGAGAAGTGAGCATACTCATAGACAGTGGAGCCTCACACAACTACATTTCATGGGAGTTGGTGAATTCACTGAATTGTGAATTGGCGGCAACGGCCAAGTATGTGGTAACTATGGGCAATAGGCTGAAAATTAAGGGAGAAGGGATTTGCAGAGGGGTTGAGGTGTCGGTACAAGGGTTGGTGGTCAATGAGGAGTATCTACCAATGGAGTTAGGCAGC
>JANITW010000001.1:31206361-31229027 GCA_027564335.1 Erythroxylum williamsii | reverse complement strand
AGTAGCAGTGCTTTTCACCAAGGAGATTGTTCGACTCCATGGAATTCCGAGGTCCCTAGTGTCCGATAGGGATAAGGTCTTCTTGAGCAAGGTGTGGGAGGAGTTATTTAAGTTAGCGGGCACTCAGCTGAATAGGAGCACCGCCTACCACCCTCAGTCCGATGGCCAGACTGAAGTTACTAATCGGACCATAGAGGCTTATCTTCGTTGTTTTACTCGAGACAAGCCCTTTCAATGGTACAAGTGGTTGCATTAGGCTGAATACTGCTATAACACTTCTTTCCACTCATCCCTAGGGACTTCTCCATTTAAAGTGGTTTATGGAAGGGAACCACCCACGATTGTAAGGTATGGAGTACAGAAAACGGTAGTGGCTAGTGTGGAGCAAATGTTAAAAGAGAGGGATGCCATGATAGAAGAGTTGAGGAGCCATTTGGTGACAGTGCAACAGTACATGAAGACAATGGCTGATATGCATAGAAGGGATGTGGAGTTTGCGGAGCGAGATCTAGTGTATTTGAAGTTAGCTCCTTATAGACAGCAATCCTTGGCTAAGAGGGTCAATGAAAAGTTGTCTCCTAGGTTCTATGGGCCATTTCCAGTCGTCCGAAGGGTGGGGGCAGTAGCATATGAGTTAGCCTTACCACCGGAGTCTAAAATTCACCCTATATTTCATGTGTCGCAGCTAAAAACAGCAAGGGGACAGCACTTGACAGCAAGTTGGCCAAAAGACCTAGGCTCCCACTTGGAGCTGTTAGTTCAACCTTCAGCTGTTTTGGATGTGAGGGCAAGTCCACATCCTCATGGCAAGGAGGTATTAATCGGTTAGGAAGGGCTGCCAAAGGAGGAAGCCACATGGGAGCCCTATGACTTGATTGATCAGCAATTTCTATCTTTCCACCTTGAGAACAAGGTGAAACTAATCGGAGAGGGTACTGATACGACCCATAGGAGCCCAACGATTCGGTTCACTTATCATAGGAGAAAGGCCAATGTCGTAGAAGGGTAGAATTGTCATAGGAAGAGAAAGTTAGTTATTCTGACATAGGAATAAACCAGTACGGAAGTGAGGGAGAGGGCATGCATTTGATTATCTGTCATTTTACGTAGAGTGAGCCTAAGGCTGGAGGAGCTAATTCCTCGAATACTAGCACACTTATCTTGTTCTTTACTGATTTTGAATATTCATCAATATAGACTATTCTTCTGCCATTGTTGTGTTCTTGTTATATTGGAGTTTGCTGGTGTGCGTATACTGCGGTGGTAGTTGAACTCAGTGGCAGTTGAACTTGGTGTAGGGTTTATCAGTTTCACTCGTTTTTTTGTTTTAAGACAAAAGGAAAAAGTAGGATGACCGATACAACACTATTTAATCATTCTTGTTCCTAAGATCTGCCCACGATGCAATCAAGAACCCATTTACCACCCAGTTTCGGATGGTACATATATGTACATCAACAAATAGATGTAAGCAACGAAAATCCACACTGTTCAAAGACAAACCGAAAAACAGTAAGAACTTATCATCACTCATTCTGATACTCAGGATTGAATGCAAGAGCCTCACGATAGATCAGCTCCTTCATTTGTTCCTCAGACAGTGCATGCTGCTCAAAGTCAAAGCTGAAGGGCGTCATGCACACTGGCTCATCACTTACGTCATGTAGCGATGTTAAGTAAGGATGAGCAAGAGCTTCCTCCACTGTAACAAATTATCATTTGTATCCCATGTCATCATAGATGGAAAAAATAAAATAAAATTGTTGACTCAACAAAGAAATACTATAGACAAAGAAGAGAAAACATTGCACAGTATCATTAGACCACTTGCAACATTATAAAGATGTTAACAGATGATCGGCGTTGCAAGCGAGTATAAGTCAGAACAGTATACTGAACTTTCCTGCTACATGTAAGAAAATCATTGAGATTCTCTTGAAGCAATAGCAGGAAACAAATTGAATAATTGGTAATGCAAGACCGGGACACTGAGGAATTACATCATGCCAATTATGACATATGGATGTAAACAAAATCATTGAAATTCTGCTGACCTGAGATCCTTAGTCTGGGATCAAATGTTAACATCTTCTCAACAAGATCAATAGCAGCTGGATGGACAGTTGGAAACTTCTCAGTGAACGACTGACGACGATAAAGAGGAAGTTGTCGGATGTATCTCTTGGCGTTTTCATTCAAAAACCCTAATTCAGCTTCTGTTGGAGTGCCAATCAACTGCAAGATTCAGTATCAGTTAACTTTATGTCATTAAATTGCACAACTTACCCACTAAACTCAAGCAGATGACATCCTGAAGTTTGTCATGAAATAGGTAGAAAGAGGTTTAAATTACCTCCATAAGCAAATGTAGCTGATTCACCTGATCTCTGCCAGGGAACAGGGGCTTTCTATCCATAAGTTCCATGAAAATACAACCCACTGACCATACATCGATAGCAGCAGTATAATCTGAGGAATTCAACAGCAACTCTGGTGCCCGATACCATCTTGTAACAACATATTCTGTCATGAAATCAGTTTCTGATGTAACCCGAGCAAGACCAAAATCACAAATCTTTAGGTCACAATTGGCATTCAAGAGAAGATTGCTAGGTTTTAAATCTCTGTGTAGAACATTTGCGGAATGTATGTACTTTAATCCTCGGAGAATCTGATAGAGGAAGTACTGCATAAAAAATGAATACATATATAAAAGCAGGATATATATTATACTGATCATTAACTAACAAGAAAATTGTGCGAGTTGAACTCACCAAAACCATAAGCTGTATCAGTTTTTAATTTGATGCATGCAACATTAAGTTTGAATTTCATGCTGTTATTTTATCAGTTGCAGGCTGTCTACTGCTCCAGTTATACATTTTATGTTAAGGAAAATGGTGTTTTGATTTGAAAGAACTGAAAAAGAATTTCACTTCGGGCCAAACATGTCTAGAACCACATAGTTAGAGCCAATTTTTAAGATCCCAACAGAAGATGCAAAATGTTAAAGGTTATCCAGAAAATAGTCAGTGAGAAGCTTAGAGCATTAAATGTCTCAATGTTATTCTGTTCAAGCCCCCTATTCAGTCAACCATTTTCTGTACAAGTAAAATCCTAATGAACTTTATATGATCACAGGAAAAGATGTAACAGTTCGTAATATGTGGAATTCCATAGCAATCTCAAATTGGGAAGTACTTGTCGAAGTTTCATACAGCAGTCGGCAATAAAATTTCAAACAATTGTTAATCTGCCTGAGAAAATAACAACCCATCTAATACTCACATATTCACAGTGGACATTCAGCTGTTCATTGTGAGAGAGGAGTGCCAAATACATGTTAATATTAGGGATCTTATCAGAGACATTTATGTTCCGAGTCTCCTAAATTAAACAATGTTAATTTTTTCAGCCACAACAGCATCCAGTGCTGAAAGCTTATCAGAGGAGTAAGATCATAAAGCAGGCAAGTTATTATCAAAAATGGAACATTCAAAACTTAAGACTGAAGAAATTTTGCAAAAATTCCTTCATCCGTCAGTCCCCCTCATAAAAAGATAAGAAGAAAGAAGGTACCTATCTGTAATACAAGCATAGGTTTTCCAATTTCAGACAAATCATTTAAAACAAAGTAAAAAGGAATTAAGCACAAATTTCGCTTCTCTATACTCAGAAGGCTTTAATGCCAATCCAACATAGCTGTATTTGGCTATCCCACCTTAGTTCAGGTCTGACGTAACATTTAAGTAGTTTTCAAACACTGTTGATTATCTAACTGCTAAATCTTAAACCATTTAGTCTTTCTATTCTTTTTTTCGAATATTTTGGTAGCTTTCCTTTTGTATTTTGCATGAGAATGTGATTCATCTCTACCAAATCAATAGTCTTAGTTAAATTTTCAACTTCTATAGTGATCCTTCATAACAGGATACTATGGAACGAAAATTTCTTTTTCTCCAAATATTTGTAGAACCAAATGAGGTAGGCCTGTAATGGATTCAAGATTAATAAGAAGGCAGTATTTGCAATTACAGCTTCACAAAGCTACATTTAAAAGGCTTAAATATCCTAGAAGAATATTCTTTTGTCATGACCACAAACATAATATCATCTAACATTGCACTAGCCCCAACAACATAACAGCCAGACCAAGGAACAACGTCACTTGATTCATTTGAAGGCTTATCATCAAGCTACAGGTGAATGGTGTAAATGAACAAGCACAAAAGAAAAAACTATCCATATCAGTTACTCATGGATGAACCATTGATTTCTACCGACTACAAAGCACACGTTGAAGTGTAAGAAACTTCTGATGGCACAGAATGTAGTACCAATTAATATTACAACTAAACATGAAATATCAATACCAACCTGACAATGTTCCTCGGACAATGCCTGATTAGAACGAATTATCTGATGCAGGTCAGTATCCATTAGCTCATAGGCGATATAAACATCATTAAATGATTCTCTTTGGGGTGGGGGTATTATATCCCTGATTGCAACAACCTGAACCACAAACAACATTGCCATTAATAAAAGATTTTTCAAGAAAAATTATGCAATTCATTTCAGTTGTATCAATCTCTATAAAGTCTTTTAAAAAAAATCTAACACACACATGCACAAGTAAATTGAAATTCTAAGAAAAACAATCCAAAAATTGTCATCAGCTTATACTAGACTTCAAAACAAGGCAAATTAGCCAGTGCAAACAAGACTATCACAGCTATCGGCTAGCCAACAAATTTCTATTTCGAAAGTATGAGAGCCATAGTTCAGTGGCAATATTCCTTTGATCATCTACCCCAATATCAGCACAGAAACTTTCATGCAAAGTCCAGAACTACCATCAAGCCAACAACTCCATGAACGTGATATTTTGGGAAAATGATCCAGTATATTATAGAGAATATCTTCCATTTGCACCTTTAATTTCATAAAGTGCCATGTGCTGAGAGAAGCTCTAGTAATGACTCACAGATGAAACAATAATTGACCAGTTGAACCTTATAAACGTGTTCTTTTATTCTTACACAAAACATCAACTTCATGAAACAACTTTCCAGATGGATAATCCATATATACTTGTTTCCCACTGGAACACTCCTCCATAAAGTAACATGCAACAATTGCTTTCTCATTCAAGAGTGGCAAGATAAGACAAAGTCCCTGAAGTGACTTTACAAAACTTTACATAGAAAGTACTGCTAGCTGCCAATTATTTCCATCCACCAAAGTGGCCATCAGTGAACACTTTTTCCTATTGAAAAGAGAATCCCGATTGGTTTTAGGATGTAGCTTGCTGTTTGGAATCCCTATTGGTTTTAGGATGTAGCTTGATATTTGTGTCATTTCTTGCACAAAAATGAAAATGAATTGAATCAATAACGGATGAAGTATTTTTGACCTTTTGTTTAATAGCTTATCCAATGCAGACAATTCACATAAAATTTAAAAAAAAAACTAAAATTCAATCATATTCCTAACACAAATATGTACAAGAACCCGTAATTAATCACTCACTGACGTTTTCATGATCCATGTGGCGAACTAACTTTATCTCACGGAGAGTCCTCTTGGCATCAATCTTGTTATCAAATGCATTAGCTATCTTCTTTATTGCCACATGCTCACCAGTCTCAGAGTTCAATGCCGAGCTACATATAAGAAAGCAAAACAACACAAAATCATCAGAACTTTCTACACCAAATATTAAAGTGCTTGCATTCACCTCAACCATACTAGTCCAAATTTATCAAGAAGCAAACTTTGTAACAACTGCACAAGAAAAGAAAGTATACCAAAAATAACCAACAACCAGAGAAAATTTAGAGTTCTTCAAACTAACATTTCCAAGTAAGAAAAGAAACTCCAAAAGATAACATTAGAAATGGAAACACTTTACGCACTTATAGAAAAGAACAAAAAGTAAGTAAACATAAACAGTGCGTGTACCAGACGATGCCATAAGCGCCTTTGCCGATGGGCATAATAGGAGGCTTATACTTAGCAGTGACCTCAAAAATATTACCGAATATGTTATACTGTATAAACCTCCCGCCGTGGCTGAGATTCGCCGGAATATTATCGATCCCGGAGGGTATAGGGTGCGGCTGATGCTGTTGCTGTGGCCGCTCCGCCGCCGCTCCTTCCTCCATCTCGGTGTCAGGCTGCTGCTGCTGCTGGCCCGTTCTGTCCATTCGATAACTTCGCTGGAGGACTCTGTTGGCGGGTCCGATTGGTTCTCCGAGTACTTCCGGTCAACAGATCTAAACCTCTCCTCTACCTGTGCTTGTGTGAGAGAGTCTCTCTGTCACTGTTATTTGTTTCTTTTTTGCGCTGGCGGCTTTTTCCTCTTTCTCTACTTCGCAGTTTTGTTTTGGTGAATTGGGTTGTTGACACGTGGCAAGTGGAATTGTGCTTTCCGTTTTTCTATTGAAAACATAGTAAATTTATAAGCTTGTAGGTGTGGAAATGTGGACTTTGATTTCCACTTTTTGGCAGGCGTGGAAGTCTGGAAAAATACAAGTAAAGAAGAGATTCTGATTGGAACAAGTCACAATCTTTTTGGAAGATTTGAAAAAAAAGTTGCAGTCAAATAAGCAAGACTTGTTGATGGCTGTAAGTCTTTGTTGGTTGTAGTATAGAGTTTTCATCATTTACTTTGAATTCCTAACAAGTTTTAAGGTACATGGAATCATGACTATGTCCTTCCTTGAATGAAAGGGTGATATGAATCTATTGAATTTAGAAGATAAAAGAGGGAGATTGTGGCCTATGTTCAAACTAATTCTCTTTATTTAAATTACTATAACCTAATTAACATGTAAACATGCTTTATTTAAATGATGTTATGAATGGCCTTCAATATTCCAACAAAAAAGGAGGATGAGCAAGCCCAACTTTTTTTTTTCGCATTTTCCTTCTTTCTCAACGTTCTCAAAAGCAAGTAAAGCACTAAAATGCATTTTGTTTGCTAAAAAATTACATAAAATAAGACTTAAGTTACTTTTACTTTTGAACAAAAGGGCTCAGTTGCTTGCAAAGGTAGTCCAAAAAATTACAAGAAGTACATATGGTCCTCTTTGCCATAATGGAATCAGAAATTAATTAAGCTTCCATTGTTAAGCTCTTGAAGAACATTTCAGGAGGGATATAGGAAACAAACAGACAAGCTTGCCAAAGAAAGAGCTGGGGAAGTGCAAAATGATGGATTTATTGGAGTTGCATATATGAATGAATTCCAGTTCTCCTTTGAATTTAAAAGGCAGGATCAAACAACTACAGGTATTGAATTATGAAGTTATTGCTTTACTCGGAAGCTTCTTTGACAGTCTTTCCTTTCTCTCTTAGTTTGGCCAGAGCTTTTTTCATGGCTTCCTTCCTCTTCTTACTAGCAATTATTTTTGCCTGTACACCACTCACATTTGGGTCCTTTTTCTCTTCTGGTGGAGGTGGTGGTGGCCTTCTAGCAGCAATTGCACAGAAGCCACCAATGTTTAAGCCCAGGATTACACCACTCAATCCCAAACTCAAGGACCTGCATTACAAACCTCTGTTCAAACTAAGAATACTGAAAAGCTATATGAAAATAGTAATCGAAAAAGTATTTGCTTTATACTCGGTCTTCAAGGCACATTTGTGCAAAATAACCAACCTGCGCTGTACAAGTTTGCTTTGCGAAACAGACTTCAAATTTCCACTGCAAATGCACACAGCTTTAGACCTTGGAAATGGAACACGCGCAGAATTGCTTGAGATGGGAGTTGCAGAAGCTGCCGGTGTTATGTTGAGTGAATAAGCCATGATTTTGGCTGAATTGAAGGGAGTGAGATGGCCTTTTTCATTTTAACGACGAGGGGTAGTGCTCTGAGGTCCAACATGTCACGGACAGGGGGTGATAGAAATCTATTGGCTGCTAGTAGATAAGGTTTTAGTATTGTTATGTAAGTGGACCCGTTTCGAGGCTCTTTGCTCAGATTTCCATGACTTGGGCGTGTGATCTTTGTGGCTCCATACGAATTCGGGACCCAAATCAAGAGCCATCACGTTAAATACAAAGTATACCAGCCTTTTGTACTCACTTCTTTTGTGCACAGGTGTGATCATTGTCGCCTTTTGGTAGAAAAAGATCAACACACCTTCCGAAAAGTTAATGGAATATTCAATACGATGAAACATATCCAATTCGCATAAATGGAGACTGGACAAAGCTGATTAGTCGTGCAATTGAGCTTTGTTAAATGCCATCGAACCTACAAGTCGCACCAGTCCTCGAATGCAAATTGGCAACAATTGAGCTTTGTTAAATGCCATTGAGCCTAAGAAGTCGTACCAGTCCTCCCATGCAAATTGGCAATTCATAGCTTGGCTAACAACAAATAATACATAATTCACAATGACGACAAATATTAATAAACCACGAAGAAACAAACTAACATAGGAACTTAAAACTGAAATTTTGCATTCCATATAACTCAAAACTGAAATTTTGCATTCCATACCCAAGCTCTAAGTTCCAAAACATGTGTCGTTCCAAAGTTATTCTAAAAGGACATAATTTTGCAAGAAAAAATAAAGAAAAATTAACTTCATAGATTGAAATAATCTTTAGTAGTAGCATGTGAACTGATGAGAAATGTTTGGGAACTCCAATGCCAGCCTACTTATAGTTTCACTCTTCATCCTCATCATCATCAGCCACCGCCGAGTTAAGGTTCCGTAGACGCTGGATCAACGAAGCTCTCTTTTGCTCGTATGTCAGCTTCTTTGCGTTATACCTACATAACATCCAACATCAATGAAAGATGCTCAAACCCAGATCTATTAGCAAAATACCATTGCAGAAAAGCAAACTGAATTTTAAATCCAAGGAATTATGTGAAGGTTAATGACAAATCCTTGAAGCAAACAAGTTAATATGGTGTTTTCATTACACATATACATGGCAGAAGATTGGCTCCTTGTACTAATGATTTACAGATAATCACAACTCTCTTTCTAATTACTGAAGTAAAAAAAATAATACATTACAAAATATTTCCACATCAATTAAATAACAGACCTCTTGTGCTCCTTAGGTTGTGGCTTCTCAGATTTCTTGAATGTGGGATCAGCACGAATGGCAGCATGGACCTTTTTGTACAAGGCCTCCATGCCATCAGGCTCAATTTCTCTCTTGATGTACTCACTGAAGTGCAACTGATACTTCTCTGGTTCATCCTCCATCAAAGTCTAAAAGAGTGTGATAACATTCATATAAGAACTTGTAGGTAAACTAAACAAACGCAACATATTCAAAGATGATCTAGCAGATGTTTTTAAGTGATTTGGAATTACCCTCATGTATGCAGCAACATGCCCGCCATAGATATACTTGCGGTGAACCTCAGCATCAAGCTGTTTACCATCCTTGGAGAAGCCAGCAAAACGTTTATCACTGTGAGGAATATCCAGACCACCATCTAGAGCACCCTGTACAAAAAACCAGAATATTCAATGAACAATGCAAGAAAAATATTTCAAAAACATAAATGGTAAGCAAGTTGACTACAATTCAGTCAAATAACCACACTTGAAACAACAGACTTAGAAAAGGGTTCTCAATCTGTATGATCAGGACAAGCATACTATTAGGGAAAAGGTAAATAGGGAAAAGGTAAATAAGGCCATCTCAAAAGGAGTTTACTAGTTGCCAAAGTAAAAAATACCATTTTAATGACTTATCAAAAGACACATATAACCAAGGTATGAAGACCAACGTATGAAGACTGCTACCCATTTCTGGAAAAGTTTAAAAACAATATTAATGCTTGGCATAACAGATTCCTAAATTATGCAGGAAGATTGCAACTTATTTCCTCAGTTTGGAGGACCTTACACTCATTGGAGCTCACATCTATTTTTGCCAAAAAGATTGAACAGATAAATTGAAAGTGCACGAGGAACTTCCTGTTGTCTGGTAAACCAGAAAATGCAGAAAACTCAAAAGGGCGCCAAGATAAAGTGGGAAAGCTTATGGTTTCAGATGATTCAAACAGTATTGATTGCTAACAGAATTTGGAGAATATGCAGTGACAAGGAAACTCTCTGGTCAAAATGGGCAGATGAATATTATCTAAAGGAGATGTCCCTATAGGAGCAGTCCTGGAGCTTCATTCAGATTCTACGGAATAGGGTTTGATCCCTACATCAAACAAACACCAAGTGGGGAATGGGTTTCTTCAAGGTTTTGGTTTGATAACTGGACTAATGGAAGTCCACTCATCCTTAGAGAGAAATTAAACCAATTAGGGTTCAGGTTTCCACTCAGAACCAAGGTTAAGGCAGTCATCCAGGGGCAGCTGGAAGTGTAGTAGCAGAGTGGAAAGGTAGTCTGAATACATCTCCCAATCCAGAAGTGGATGACAAGGTTTTATGGATCAAGGTTCTTTACTCTTTAGTAATACCTCATGCATGAAGATCTTCAGACCTACTTCTGATAAGGTGCAATGGTCCAAGGTGGTTTGGGAGAACTCTAATTCCTAAAGCCTCATTCATTACCTGATTGGCAGCAAAACAGAGATTAAGCACAAGAGGCACATACTTTGGCCTGGTAGATCACCTATACATCCTCTAAGTCCCAGCCCAAAACCATTTCTCATCTGATTTCCCAACGCCAATATTCAGCCACTCTCTGGTCTAGAATCCAACAAATGTGGAATGTCTTTTGTAGGGTGAATGAATGGATTTGTTGGAATAAGGATGGATAGGATATCATTAGATCAGCTTTTAACTATTGCGTCTACTCAATATGGAGGGAAAGAAATTACAGGATTTTTTTTTTGAGAAATTAAAATTAAATTAATATAATAAAGAGTAAGGAACAATGACTATTGGAGGGTAGCAAACACTCTTCAATAGTTAAATAACACTGTTAGAGTTGCTACAACAGAGACGCTGAGAAGGCACATTGCACGACACCGTTTGGCCACCAAAGAGTTGAAAAACACATAAAAACGACATGTCACAGGAGTTACTGAGATATGTCACAGGACAAGTACACATTAACACATAATACTATTTGTTGGATCAGAGAGATACCAAAGATACACAAAGCACATGAAGGGGCAAGTCCAGAAATGAGAATCAGGTCTTTTGTAAAAAGAGATGTTTTCCATTGTATGCGCCTATATATTAGTCTGAGGTTGTTAAGAATTACAACTTAATTACAGAAGTTGTGGGAGATACTCATTGTAATGTTGTGTAAGGGTGAACATTAGCAAATGAAATTATTTATTTTTCAAAAAAGAAGAAATATATAAGAATTATGCTTTTAGATACCTTCAGAGCCCCAAACACACGATTTCCAGTTGTGGTCCTGATTAGACCGACATCCAGCAAAGCACGGAAAGGCCTCCTTTCTGTTGGTTCTACAGAGAAATCCTCACCTGTGGCCTGATCATGGAAGCCATTTTGGCACATTAGTTTCTTATATATAAAACATTGCATGAAGTTACCCAATTGATTGCTCAATGTAAGAAAAGAAGAATGTTAGTTTGCTGCTCTTTTATTCATAAGGGTGAGGTTTAATTTTGTAGCATGAACCTCAACGTTGCCTTGATATTCATCATCCATCTCCAGCATTTTCAACACACGGCGAGCCAAGAGAAGTCCAGTGCAATAAGCTGCCCCATTTTTCAGATAAACATTAAACAGAGTCAACAATTTTCAATGTTATGTAAAGAATCATTGCTGATCAGATGACAACTTACCTGCTGCATAGTTTGTAAGACCTACTTCAAGTCCATATCGAGGAAGTTCATGAGCATAAGCTGCAGCAAGAACCAAGTCACCGGCAATAGTAGCCGATACTATTTGTGCAACAATATCCTTGTTGCTCTATAAATCATGTTAAAGGTACACTGATCTCAAACTTTCGACAAACAGCCTAATACTGCAGTATAGCTAGATCATATCTATGCATTTTCCAATACCATTCAAAACATTTAATTTCATTTAAGATGAAACAAAACAAATTATAAATCCAGGGTTGCAATCAATCTACACGCCTGGACAACCCTCATATACACATCACTAGCTATCATTCAAGCAATGTATGCATATGAAGCAAAGGAAACAAACTTTAAAACGTAACAAGATGGTCAAAAGGATACAAATCGGACAACAAATCGATATTTTGGAGTGTTATACTTGTTTTTGTCCTGATTAATCAGGCGAATCCTGGCACGGTAGTCGGTCTTCCCATCTGTATCCAATCCCAAAAAGTAAAAAGAGCTCAACTCCATGAACAGAAACAATCAAAATAAACCCCTTAGCACATTAAATCGTTACAATACCTCGCCTTCTCTTATACTTGACCTGAAACCTCTTGAAGTAAGCCTTTGTTTTCTGAGCCTTTACAAAGGCCTGTGATGAGAAAAAACCAAAAAGATTAACACTTTGTTCATGCCCCCTTAATAAATTAACAAGAAAAACAGTAGAACAATAGCCAACAACGGAATTGCAAAATGTATTCTGAAACCACGCCTAATTTCGAAGAAACAATAGGATATCCATTTTCCACTACACGCAGCTTTCAATTAGTTATCTTTCAAAACAATTGTGTGACAAAACAAATGAATGACGAAGACTCACCATTTTCCCAGGGGCAGTCTAGTTGATGAGGAGAGAAAGGGGACGGCTCACGAAGGCGAGGCATAATATAAGAAGCGTTGAACTAGGGTTTTAGATGAATTCTTGGGCCCTATAAGAATTAGGGTTCTTGGCCCAAGTCTTTTCTGTTCTTGTTTTATCTTATTACAATGTTTCATGTTGATTGACCATTGATATAAACATGTTTATATGCACCCAAAGTTAAAGCTTGTATCTTTTCTTTAATATAGTATCTCATCTTTGATTTAATAATTGTGTTCATTGAATGTATGAAAATAAAACTAAAAGTTTGTCTTCCTGCTGTGGGAGGATTGGAACTGAAGTAGTCTTCCAGCTAACTAAACACTAATAGTAGATATATAAACAACGACAACGATACTAATAGTTATCATTATCAAAGCACCTTAAATCCACAAATAGAAGATATACAAGCTTTATTTAATTATGAGAACTGCAGTTCCTGACTGAAAACTTCAAGCCGACAATGCCAATAATTATACAAAACATGGTAATCCTGAATTGAACACCAGTTCAGTTCTAGTGTTACATCAATGAATTTGGTCCAATATAATCCGCCTAATATACAACAAAATCATGTTTTTATGGACCACACTCGTAACCAATTACAAACAAGGCTCAAAATCTTATGTGTATATAGGAAAAGCATTCAAATTGCGGAAAGGCTAGCCCATTTTCCTAGTTCGTAAGGATCGGCATAGTAATATAGCTTGATTCTGTTACACAGAGATAACCCTGCAGGCACAAGTGGACTTCTTAAACCATAATCATCCTGTTCGGCCGGGTCATCTGCAAAAGCTCCAACGTCTCCCAGAAGTTTGAATGTAACTCTGCGACTTTGTATCTGTCTGGGGAAGTCAAAGTACATGGCAGTTCCAGCCTTAGCTTCGGGAATTCGATATTCTCCTACAGTCACCATATTGTGGGGTTCCTGAAACATTTTGGGTGGTATTTCAATCAGTGTTGTTTGAAACATTAACTTTGAAGTTAATTAGGAGGAAAAAAATGGGACCAAGTTCAAGAAATAAGGTCAAAGCGTGTGCAAGTTTACATTTAAATTAAGTGCAGCATTGTAAAAGTAGCACAAACGAATAATTGATTGTACCTTTTTTAACCGGCTCTTGTCCTGTATTGACAGAATTACACGTGGAAAGATATAATTGAAAAATAATTGGTTTGTAGTCATATTCCTAGACGTGCAAATCAAAATTACAATCCCATTGAAGTTGTACAATGGCATAGTCCAAGCGAGAATACCTGGAGTGCAGATACTTGAATATACAGCACAGCTGGAGAAATCTGTCTGTCCTCTAAAAATGTTACAGATGTATCCCATATGTCAAAATCTGACGAAGGAGAATGAGAAATTCTCGGCTTTATTGCACTGAATGCATCAAGGCGAAATCCAGCAATCAAAGGAGAAGCAGGAGGTAAATAGAGTTCCAAGTTAAGATCATTATCAAGTAGCCTGTCAGCCTCAACTGGGACCTTAAAGAAAATAGGTTTTGTCAATAGCAGTTCATAACACACGGCTAGAAATAATTATGGAGATCTATCCAATCAAACATGGAAGCAGGTCTCATACCTTGAATCTATTCAACTGAGGAGCTCTCTCCAACCAAGTATTGAGTTTCACCTGGTCAGGCCCTTGAGTAGCCATTCCCACCTCTTTCTTCACTGGACTTCCAAGTACTAGAATTCTTCTTGCATGGAGGCACGGGTCATTCCCTACTGATCCACCAAATGAGGCACGTCGATTTACTTCTGCAAAGGGGTTCTCATCGAGTGATAAAAGATTGAAGTCTCTCTCAAAATTAATAGAATTTGATCCAGGTCGCTGAAGACGCAAAGTTATCCAAATGATTCGACATCTGACAGGATTTCCAAAGGCAAATAAGACATGCCTAGGTACTCCATCTTTTCTATCCGACTGTTCTGGTCCATAAATGTCCGAGGAAGATGTGGCCATTGATTGGACATCCCACTTTCCCATGCATGACCTTTCTTCCCTTTGTATGTTACTACCGGCCCAGATTTGGACCTGTCCAAACAAAGAGAAAAGAACTCCAAGTGAGACACAACGCACTGAAGGCATAGAACAAAGCTCAATACAGCACATCACATAGTTAATTTTCTGCATCTCCCTTCCCCAGCAAAAGGATATGACAAGTAATTGTCAATTATATGACATCCTGGGATATGTAAGTAGGACAGAGAGGCAGAAATTGAAGGAATGATGCAACAGAGCAATCATTACAGTTTTGCTCTCTCACTGGATTTGTATGGTGGAACAGAAAGTTAGTAGTGTTTGAAGGTGAGACAACTCTGATATCCATCTAATTAGAATTTTTGTTCTGAAATACTTGGACCCTAATGCCAGTATAATGTTACAAGAAGTTGTTTACTTTTGTCATTGCAAGGACCCTACTATGTGCTGCAAATAATTTCAAGGACCTTCTCTCCTTTTTATGAATTGGTGTACAAGATTTATTCCTGTATCCAATCACCTTTCATTCATCAACAAGTTGGTTGTTTTAATGACCAGATATTGTAAAAGGAAAAGCAAACTCTAATAAGCACCAAATCTTGGTAAGGTCATGTCTAGTAATTATATCTAGTCTAATATTAGTGAATCAATAATTGGGCAGCTAATTGAAATTAAGAAGGATAATTTTACATAAATAACCATCCTTTCCTTGAGGAACATATGGAGAGATGTATTGATTTATACTCTTAGAACCGACAGTTTTACTATTGATGCTTAAGACTCATTTGACACAAGTGTCATTATCCTGGGCATATGACAGATTAGCCTATCTTTATTTGCTTACCTAGCCAAACCAAGTCCATTAGCCTTCAAGCACCAAAAACAAAACTTCATTAGTCTTATGTTTGACTTCGCAAACAGAAATCAAACAGGCAATGATGCATAGTTTTGCTTATCATAGCTAGAACTTAACTGCCATTGGCATAAAAATAACAATTTACATTTGTCAATAATTAATGTCTCATCAATACCTCCACTGAGAGAAATTAAGCAAAAACTCTATCACTGATTATTAGAGTATGCTTCAACCTGCCTGCATTTATCTAAATTCATCTCTCTTTAAATTGAGAACTGTTATCAACAAAGCAAGGCAGAGAAATTGACCTTTAAATTTATCTAGTGAAACTAAAACTATGTAAACATCCGTGGTAGTCAATTTGCTATTTTGCTTGCATGTTCTACAGGGGATAAAAACACAACGCGCAGAAAAATTG
Source organism: Erythroxylum williamsii (assembly GCA_027564335.1). NCBI lineage: Eukaryota > Viridiplantae > Streptophyta > Magnoliopsida > Malpighiales > Erythroxylaceae > Erythroxylum > Erythroxylum williamsii. The sequence goes on along the minus strand of JANITW010000001.1, from coordinate 31,213,085 downwards.
CTATCAAGGAATAAAATGACATTCTTCCATCTCAAAATTCTGCTTAGAGTTCTTAGCAATTATAACAATTATAAAGCCCCTTTATAGTAACTACAAATTTGAAGCTTAATTTAAGGAACTCCTTTCTAAACTTGGAATATGCTAAATATATAATGGGAGAATTAACTTTACTGAGAAGATTCATTCAATTGTTATGTCAGTTTCTGTGTACAACAAATACTACGTTCCGATTTATCACTGTATCCATCAAAAGCATTATGTACACAATTTCTCCCACATTTGACGGGATTCATCCTATAACGCATCTAAGACTCACTTTATAAAGAAACCACTGGCAATAGAGTGGCAGGACGAGAATACTAACCGTAGGAGTATCAGCCATGGAGTAACCACACGGACTAACAAGTAAAATAACTCCACTAACATCAGACAATGTACCAAGAACAACAGCAAATTCAACAGAAGCTGTATTTGGAGGAGCTTTCCAATATGAATGTTGAGATCCAGAATCCAATGGAGCAAGTAATGACAAAAAAGGTGCTGAATCAGTTGCTGTTTCAACCTACAATCATTATACATTTCAACACCAAGAAATAAAAAGAACAAAATAATGAGGAAGTATGAAGGAGAGAAAATAAAACCAAAATAATCTCTAAACCAACTATAAAGATGCACACAAACCACAAACCCTCATATCATTAGATCTCTCCCAACAAATGGAATGTGGCAAATAGTAATCTCTCCATCCCTCCTCAGGACATGAGAATTAAGCAGAGAGATATGCTGGCTCCCTAAGAGCAGTTATTCAGCTAAAAAGAGTGGAGGATGGTAATAGTACCCATGAAGAAACTTGATCAGTATTTTCCCACGTGCACTAATAGTTTCAGTTTAGTTGCAATAATGACATTTTGTGGTGGGTTCATCAATTAAAAAAAACATAAAAATACATCTAATAAAGAATCTGGAAGAGGAATTCAAACGACTAGCAGAAAAAGAATAGTTAATGTAAAACAGAAAAAGCCTGTTGGAAAGTCCTGTAGATAGTTTTTTGGAGCATAAAGGTTACACACTGTACAATGTAGTAGAAGTCAAGCAGAGTAGAATGCTGTGTATGGAACATACAATGGCTTTATCGTATGGGCATAAAAGAGTTAATATTGAACAGATTCACAAGTGGTTGTCCAAGGTTTTTGGAGTGGGCTCTAGCCTACAAATCGCCATCCACCTGCTTCTTTTGGCATGTAAAGATCAGTTGCACAGCCATGGATGTCAGAGTTGTACCATGCTTACCTTGCAAATTTGGCATTTGGCTCGCATACTGGTCTTTTCTTTCAAGAGCCACTGAGCCACTATTCTAGACAACCAGAACTATCTAGAAATTAAGAATAACAACAGCAAGCAAGCTACTAATCGCTACCATGAGGCCTAATGGCTCTAATGGAGAGGAACTTAAAAGCCTCCTCCTCCTAGGTAGAGTTATTTTGCTTTTCGATGTACATCCTCATTCTATCTTTTTGATCTTGAAATTTCCATCTTCATTAAAAACTAACCAATTTTCAAAGAGATTGTTAATGATGAAACCAATTTGACCAATGAATCGAAATGAGTGGTCAAATTAGATAATTATATTAGTATCAAAACATAACCTCATAAGCTGCTGAAATATGGATAACTGAGTTTGGATGCTACATTCATAAGTAAAATGCATAAAGCATAACATAAGAAGTTTAAGGGAGGCAAACCATACGGAGTGTAAGAAGCTAGCAAATGGGAATTCTGCGACTGATTCTTCCCCAGAAAGTAAATGTTGCAGTAGTTTAGGATCACCCTGACCATTAAAAGAATGGCCATTTACAGGAAGGTAATCCCTCAAAGTATATCCTATAACATTATCCAGGGCTTTATTTGCAGCAATCTCTGCACGGTTTCGCCTTCGCAAGCTTATCAAGACTCTCACGTAGTCCAATATCAAGGCATGAAGCACAACATCACGGCAGCAATGTTTACAAAGGACACCATCAAGTGCAATCAAATTATTCACAGAACCATCAGCTTGACTACTGTGACTAGACCCAACTTGACTTATTTGACCGTTGTAACTTGTCACATCCCTTGAGTTATAGCTAGCAAGCAAAAGAGCTCCCCTACCAGCACAACAAACTTTACAAACCTTTCTCTGGCATTCAGAACACATCAAAATAGACTTTGAAGTTCCCATGGAGGATACAACAGGGGTTGAACATGCTGCTGCTTTTGTTTCAACCTGTACCTCACACATGCCACCGGAACATCTCTCCTCAAGTCCAGTAACATTCCAGAAATCCACAACATTGTCCTCAATAGTACCAAGACCAATGGCAGCATTTATCTTGTCCTCAAGGGAAGCTTGTCCAAGCAAAGCAAGGGAATTTGCAACCTTGCATAATTTTCCCATATACAATTCATCAACTAAAGCATTTGGATTGATAGTAGCAGGGTCAATTCCAATTGACAATAGAGCTCTATCCCGTTCAGCAGCAGAAAGATTCACCCGGAGGCGTTCAATTTCAAGTTTCATAGCTTCTATAAAGTCTAACTTTCTTTCCTGCAAAATCAACAAATCTTTTCACTACATCAGACTGATAAATAAAAATTGTGTCTAACTATTCATCTCAAACATCTTATCAATACATTAAAATTAACACAACCAAAATTCATCATCCATCACTTAAACAACAATAATATGAATGAAGCTATGGTGATGGTTTTCATTTAAGCACAGTGTGAAGAATAAGATCAAAAGTCACTTTTGTAGAAAATCAGTTTCTGTTGCTGCGATGATCAGAACAAAAGTTTTTTATGAAAAAAGATACTTAAAAAGTGAACTAAAACACACAAACTGCAACACATCAGAGTTCAGAAAATTTTGTCAAATGTGCACAAGCAATTTTTATCTCCAGCATTCTCACTTCTATTCTTTAACAATAAGAACGTTGGTACAGTTTACATGAATTGGGTACATTTGCTTTGGCCTCAAAATATTACTGTTTCTTATAATCACAACAAGCAACTAAATGTTATAGCACCCTCTAAACATCTATATAATTTATTTGTACACAAACATAAAAAGTATGCACACCTATATTAAGACATCAATAGTTAGCACTACTTGTCAATTGCAGTTAGTCACTTTGTGATATCATTGAAAAGGCTATATGATGTCTGATATCCATAATTATAGCTATTACATGTTTATAAATATAGACATTCTCCTAACAATCTGTCTCGTAAAAATTCCAACAACTCCACGCCATATAACATGCCAAATTAATCATGTTTTAATCCCATTAAGGCAATCCAGCCAAGCTGATTCAACTAATGAAAACAGTAAAAACTAGAGAAAGCAGTCTAGCCAGTGATATGCAACCATAGCACCTAAGCAGAACTAAATTGGGATGAATACTTATTTTCTAAAGCCAAGCGGTTTCAAGAATTTGTCAATTGACATCACAAAACAGAACCTAGTTAATCTGGCAGCTTGTATATGGACATTAATCCAATATAATATTTGGCTACAAGAAGACATAATTGACCTTAGATTACAAATAACAGATTAAAAATTAATAATCTAGAGAGTAAAGATAACTATCTGTTCTCACGAAAAGATTTGAATCTTAAGCAAGCATTGGCACAGCAACTCAAAGCAGCAGTGAGAAAGTAGACTATACCATTCTTGACCCCACAAGGGATCGTACGTAAGTTATGTACTTCTGCACACCATTGTCAAGTGATCTCGCATTTTCAGATGAGGGTTGGCGGTCAATTTCAGCAACCCGGTCTTCTGATGCAGCTTGGTCCAAAAAATCAAGTATGTCATGGCCTTCATTTGCATTATGCTGTGCCACTGACACAGGTTCAGAAAATGTTTGCTCTCCAGAAAGAAGATCAAACCAGTCTGTGGAAGCACTTTGTTGACTTGACAATGATGCAGTTTGATGTGACGAAGTATCAGAAAATGGATTTGTGTCAGTGCCAGACAAGAAAAGATTGTCTTCCTTTTGATTCTTTTTTGCAAGTTCTCTTATTCTTGCTCCAGGACCTTCATTTGAAAACACAGCCCTCCATGGAAGAGAAACTCCAAGGATCTCTATCTGTGATAAGAAGCAATAGAAATTACTTTGCAGAACGATGATATGCACTGAACTTAACATAATTTGATCAACTAAACAAATAACAAAACAATGGGGGATGGTTTATGGAAAAATATTTTGGTGAATTTCTCTAACGTTCCAACCTAAAACATGCTGTTCATGTGCTGGGAACACATGAATTGGGCATCAATATCTCCCAGAGCATGAATAAGAGAAACAAAATGTGGGGCAAATTTGAGAGGTGGCTATAACTGTACCACAGAACCCAGTGAAGAGCTAAATTACAGCATCTGTTGCTGCTGAATAAACATTTAATCCAGATGTCACAAGCAGCTAAAAGTGGGACTAAACGGTATGACCAATGCACAAGATACCGTCATTAATTGTGTGGAAGCAAAACCCAGGATCTGAATTCCAAATGTTTGCATACATGAATCTGTGGTTAACAATAGAAGCCTATGATGGACCGCCAAATAACTAAAAAAAAAATTCTTTAGCGGTAAGTGATATTAAAACTTGTGACAGAAACATATCACTCCATGATAAGGTATGCATCAGTTTATAACAGATGACAGTCTAGCTTCTACATCAAGTGGCTCAACAAGAAAAAAGTTATATGCAACCTGATTAAGCAAGGCCTGCTTCTAGTATAATTATTTATTTCCTTATCAATCCCTGTACCACAACTCTAATCTGTAGGAGCTGCTTCTATTTCCAATATTTAAATTGATATGGAAATCATTTTTCAAAGCATGGTATATTTGTGGGAATTATGTTGGTTTTACTATAAATACCAATGTTTCTTGGAGGATGTTAATATCTTTGGAATTTGAATGTTGGATAAGGATAATTTCATTTGAGAAGGCTCTGAAACAAGAGGACCATGGATATTTCCAGATAATCAAGGTCTCCGAAAATTGGTTTAACTGGTTTCTCAAAGGATGCTTAAGGTCAAAGCTTTTGGTAAAAGCATAGGCTTCTAGTGATGTTCAAAATGTTGTGACTAGTTATAGATTTCGTGCTGTGCTACCTCCATGTCCAAGCTTGATCTGTAATTTTGGTGGTTTCACATATTATAATGAATATTAGATACTCTTTCATTCATCTTCACTGTTTATATGTAGAAAGCATGTCCCCCCAGTCAACAGTCCCAGCCTTCACCAACTTTCACATGATTGAATTCTTAATTCTGCAGCAGTTCCATCCTCTTATGGTAGAATATCCTTTTTGCCTCAACTAAAGAGTCAAATGATCTCCTTGAATAAACAAATGCAACCCGTTGCACTTCTTAGCATGGTCTATAAGCCCATATTCTTGACCACAGACACTTAAAATTGACCACTTCCAAGGCCCACTTAACTGAATTAAAAAAGTAAAGAAAAGCACTTCCAATCAAAGTTCATACATAGCATTCCAATGCTTGCTCAGACAACCAATATGAACAAGGCAATAAAAGCAAAATTATGATGTAGCACATGGTCAATTTATGGTGCTTACCTGGCCAAGAGTCATAGGACCTTTTCCAGGATTGTTAGGATAAAATGTAATAGCCACTACTCGAGTTAAGAAATCAATATCTCCTTCTAGCTCTTCAAACTCATATAACAAAGGAATGGTAGATGTATCCTGAGCGTGAAGCCGTGCACCAGCACCTGTGATAGCCATGTCTTCAGCACTGATTGGTCCTGGCAAGGGTATCACAAGGTTTGTCCCAGTTACACATTGAGGTATTGAAGCAGCCTGAAAAAAAATCTAAAGTTAAAATACAGTGTTTTGAAAATTCTGTTTGTACTTGTGCATAAAAATTAAGGTCTGCAGTATTGTATTTAATCATTATTGTATATGTAAGTTCTTCCATTTTCTTCTACTTAATCATAGTTCAATATACGAGTCATCAATTCACAAGTGATGATACCAGACATTCTACATAGACTCGCACAATGCATTGGGATTTCCCAAAACAACCATAAGGACTCCCTGAACAACTAGTCGTTCATCCCCAGAAGATACCATCACCTTTCCTTACAGCCTAGCCAGAAATACTCTGTAGACTTGCAGGGGGCATAAACAACAGCTAGACTAGCTTTACTTGTAAGCCTTCAAATCCATTTTCATCATAGAATCTGGAAAAAAATCCAAGGTCGTTAAATCTTGCAATTTTCTTTCCACCATGTTTCTTTTTCCTCCTTCCTTTGCCCTGTTGTGGACGCATTCTTGGGGAAAACGTATGAAAGAAAAAAAACGTTAATTTGGATTTTTATTGCTTTGTTAGATAGTTGTTGTTTTATGGTTATTTCCTATTAGGATAATAATACGGTAGGAATCCTATTATTGATAGGATAAGAATAAGGTAGGATTATCGAGAGTAGGAAACATGCTTAGAGTAGGAATTCTATTATTGTAAGGAGACTTGCCTATTTAAAGGCAATCAAAATTAATAAAGCGGCAGATCAGAATTTATTCACATAAGAGATCAGAGTTCTCTCTATCGAACTCTCTAAGGTATCAGCCTCCCTTTGAAGAGCTGAAATTCTAATCAAGATAGGTCGACCAAAAAAACAATATACTCGCCCTGTGACTCGATCCCAAACACG
>JANITW010000001.1:31180482-31199242 GCA_027564335.1 Erythroxylum williamsii | reverse complement strand
GCCGAGATACATTTACACACTCGTAACCTATTCCAAATTACCATTTTACCCTTCCCATCGGTGATGGGATGTTACAACCTTCATAAGATAGAGATTATTGTGGATGGATACCGTGAATAGAGGTGTCTTGGCGCTGAGATCCTTGACAATGTAACCAAATGGGTTAAACTCAATAAGACAAGAGTTATCTTTAATAAACTTGGCAACAGAAAGTAAATTTGCAGTAAGATTAAGGGCAATTAAAACATTATTGAGATGAAGAGAGCGAGTTGGAGTAGTAAAGGTGATGTTACCAGTAGAGGAAATAGGAAGAGTTTGTCCATTACCGACAATAACTTAATTTGAACCATTGTAAGGTGTTGCGAATTCGACAAGTTGAGGATCAGGTGTCATGTGATTGGTTGCGCCAGTATCCGGAAGCCATTCAGGAATATTGTTAGAAGGAAGGATAGGTGAGTTTGAAGAGTGGTGAATGTTTAAGGCAGTAAAGGCAGTGGAAAGGTTATTTGGATGAGGTGTGGAATTTGTGGGACAATTTTGGGATGTAAAGTAACGGAATCGACAATGGGCCTCAATGTGACCCCATTTCCAGCAAATTTGGCAACGGATGGATTTATTGTGGGTAGTGGACCGCGGGGAATAATTTGATTGGTTTGGGTAGTGGTTGAAAGGGTGGGCTGGATGCTGCTGGGCTAGATGCTGCTGGGCTGGCTCTGGAAAAGATGCATGTGATTGAAGACCATCTATTTGAATGGACGAGGGCCCATGTGAAGGCCCATATCCATACAGAAGTCCAGTCGAAGGTCCAGGTCCAAGTGGAAAGCCATGCGTGTTGGAGGCATTCCCATTTGAAGCACCGAGTAGGTAGGGTTAAAAACCATGCATCCTCGACCCTGCCAACCACGAGAGCCACCGCATCCGTTGGAGAAGGAGGATTTTGACCTACATAGGAGGCAAAAAACGCTGAGTCGGAGGAAGGAGAAGAGTGAAAAGAGAGTAACCTCTGTTCGTGAATGAGTAATTTCATGCAAAGCTCGCCAAAGGAGAATGGAGACTCGCAGTGTTCAATGACGGTGATAAAAGACTCATATTCTGACGGTAGTCCATTCAAGGTGAGAAGCAATAGGTCTTCATCAACGATTTTATCACTGATGGCCGTAAGTTCGTCATCAACAGCGAAGACTGAGGCAAGAAATTTCGTAATAGTGTTCGGTCCTTTTTTTAGCATGTGAAGTTGACGATAAAGTAGAGACTGCTGTGAGTGTGATTGTTGGTGGTTTTCGAGAGCAACCCAAAGATCTCGCGCAGTTGGACAACCGATTGCAAGCCTTGTGATAGAGCTAGTCAAAGAGGCGGTAAGAAAGCGGTACACCAATCTGTCAAATTTTTTCCATTTGGGAAATTTTGAAAAGTCATCGTCTGGTGGTGTTATGGAGCCATCAACATAGATAACAAGATCTGAAGTGATGAAGACGACATGAACTTGATTTCGCCAGATGAGGTAATTCGTTGAATTCAATTGTGTGGTGAGAAAATTTGTGATTTGATTAAATGGTAAAGTATGAGTATTGAGATCTGCCATTTGAAACGTGATTTGGGTTTTGCAAATTTGTAGTGGGTGTGTAGACTATGGTGTTGTGTGATTTCGAGTGTGATAAGTTGATAGACTAAAAGATGTTTGATGAAAGTTTTGGTTGAATGTAAATGTGTGATATGATTATTGTATCAGCTCTGATACCATGATAGAAGAACAGAATTGAATTAGAAATGTTTTGTTTTCCTTGTATTTCAATGAATTGCTTTACACTGTATTTATATAAGTATGTGATGATCTAAGATAAGATACAAATAAATTCAAATGAGATTACAGGAGATAATACAAATCATAATAATGCTGAGATTGTAGAAGATCTTCACATGTTTATCAACAAGTAACATGAACTCTAGTCGATTTTTCCAAATTAGAGTTTCCCCATTTTGATGATATCGGTTTAGTTAAATGGGTGTACATGATAAAATAATTCTTTGAGATGGATTCTACTCCCGATGAATGCAAAATAAGATTAGCTTCAACTCATTTTGGCTTGAAGGTCATTCAAGTAGTATCCAATTGGACAGAGTATGTGGAGGCTCTTAGTGTTAGTTCGATGATCAAGCATTCTCAGATCCCATAGTTGAGCTATAAAATCTGCAACAATTAGGGTCAGTATAAGAATATCTTAATAGTTTTGATCTACTACTAATCAAGGTAGATTTAAGTGAAAATAATGTTGTGAATTGTTTTCTTGCTGGGTTGAAAGATGAGATTCAGATGCTAGTAAGGATGTTTAACCCTAAGTCCATAAAGGTGGATTCCCTTGCCAAATTATAGGAAGTTGCTTTGTCTAGCCAAACAACAAATAAAAGTTCATATAGACCTAACTTCCCACCAAACAAAACCATTACCTATCCAATTCAAAACCTCACAATTAAAACCAACCTTGTTAATTCAATTAGCCACTTAATAAACCAAAAACTTCCAACTAAATTACAAATATTAACCCACTACCCAAAATGTTACCAATAAAGCCACTAAATTCAATCTTTCAAGCAAGGAAATGGTTGATAGAAGAGATAAAGGCTTTTATTTCTGGTGTGATGAAAGATATACATTTGGTTGTAAATGTAAAAGGAAGCAGTCTTACATGATAACAGTACAAGAGATAAGGGATCAAATAAAAGAAGAAGAGATAGATGAAGTATCAATAAATGAGCAAACAGTGGAGCAATTAGCTAAGGTTACATACCTCTAAATCTCACTAAATGCACTCATTGGTATTCCTAACTTTCAGACCATGGTCATTAATGGCTTAGCGGGAAAGGGGCAGTTGTGTATTCTTACTGATTCTATAAGTACCCACAACTTTATGAGTGAGAGGTGTGCAACAATAATAAGGTGTCAATTAGAACCCATCCTTGTGATTAAGATAGCTGCTGCTGGAAGCAAGCTTACTAGTAGCAGTATTTGCAAACAATTCCAACAGAAAATGCAAGGAATAGAGTTTACAGCCGATGTTATTATTATTATTCCAGTGGATTGTTATGATATGGTCTTAGACATTCAGTGGTTGACTACATTAGGTGAAATAAAATGGGATTTTTAGTGAGTTGAAGATGAGTTTCAAAAAGGGGGATAATGTATACTCTATAGGGAAATAAACAGACTTTATCAACTATTTAAAGGCCAATTGCAAAAATTAATGACTAGCCCCACCCATTTGGCTTTAGTGCAGACATATCAATTGCAGTTCATATGGTGTGAACTTATCAATCTACCAATTATAAGGAAGGAGGAGTTGCAGGACTCTCAGCTACTTGAGATAATGCAACGTTTATTAAGTGAGTTTGAGGAGTTATTCTGAGAACCCACAGGTTTACCTCCCTATAGATCTTACAATCACATAATTATTCTTAAAGAAGGTGCTAATCTAATCAATAAGAGAACCTACAGATATGGACCCTTACAAAAAGATGTTATAGAACATATTACTAAGGACTTGCTAGCTTTAGGAGCTATTGCACATAATGTAAGCCTTTTTGCCTCTCCTGTGGCTTTAGTTAAGAAAAATGACAATACATAGAGGATAGGCATAGATTATAGGGCATTGAATGAGTTGACAGCTAAGGATTACTATCCAATTCCTATCATTGAGATATTATTAGATCAACTTTATGGTGTTGCAATGTTCTGTAAAATTTATCTTAGGTCAGAATACTATCAAATAAGGATGTATAAGCCTGACGTCCACAAAACAACTTTTAAGACATATGATGACCACTAAGAGTTTGTAGTTATGCCATTTGCATTAACAAATGCACTCTCCACATTCCAAAGTCTTATGAATGATGTTTTCAGGCCCTATATAAGGAATTTAATTTTAATTTTCTTTGATGATATCTTGATATATAGTAAAACAATTGAGGATCATGTAGAACCCTTGAGGATTACTTTTCAACTAATGAGACAAAACTTTCTAGTAGCAAGAAATTGGGGAGTTTTCTGGGATTAACTGGCTATTATAGAAGGTTTGTTAAAGGGTATGTAGTAATTATTGCACCACTCACTAATTTATTGAAGAAGTAAGCAGAGTTTGTGTAGTCATCAGCAAATCTCGCATTCAACCAGTTTAGCAGGCTATGGTAATGGCCCCAGTGTTATCATTTCATGAATTTTCTACTACTTTTGTTGAGGAAACTGATGCTTTAGAGACAAGGATAGGAGTTGTTCTTATGCAGAGAGGAGATCCTGTTGCTTATATCAGTAAGTCCTTATCCCTATTTCATCAAAACATCAGTATATGACGGTGAGTTTTATGCTATTCTCTTTACTGTTAAGAAGTAGCATCATTATCTAACTGGCAGGCATTTTATACTTCAGACTAATCATAAAATTCTATATGTTGGAATAGAAGATTACTGCACCTAGTCAAGCTACTTCGCTAGCTAAGTTAGTTGGTTATAATTATAAAATCAAATATAAACAAGGGAAAGATAATTTGGTAGTTGATGCATTGTCTAGAATTAGTGGTCAACAGCTTTAGTATATGGCACTGTCTATGGTTTCTTCTGACTTATTGAATAGAATTCAAGCTTCTTGGGAGGGAGATTTGAATGTACAGAAGATCATAAAAGATCTGTTACATTGATCAGCTAGTCATCCTTACTATACATAGAAGGATGACCAATTACGAACGAAAGGGAGGTTAGTTGTCAGCAATGAAAAATAGTTACAGCAGTACATCCTACAACTCTACCATTCATCAGCAATTGGTAGTCACTTAAGGATGCAAAGGACCTATAAGAGAGTTTCAGCCATGTTATACTGGAAGGGAATATGGAAATTAGTGAGATAGTACATTCGACTTTGCCATGTTTGTCAAACATGTAATATAAAAACCAAAGCTACTCTTGGATTATTATAGCCTCTTCTAATCCTTATTGGTGTTTTTATTGATAACGCCATGGATTTTATAGAGGGATTTCCTAAATCAGTAGGTAAAGATGCTATTATGGTAGTAGTGGATAGATTAACAAAGTATGCTCATTTTATAGGGTTAACTCATCCCTTCACAGCTGTCATTGTAGCTCAAAATTTCTTAGACCGTGTCTATAAATTTCATGGTCTCCCTCATTCTATAATTAGTGATAAGGACATTGTCTTTCTCAACACTTTTTGGAAGGAATTCTTTAAGTTACAAGGTGTTTCATTGTTCCATTCTTTTGCTTACCATCTTCAAACAAATGGTCAAACAGAAGCTATCAATAAATGTTTGAAGACCTATCTAAGGTGTATGGTTGGAGAGATTCCCTCCTTTTGGGCTAAATGGTTACCCTTGGCTGAATTTTGGTATCACCAATTACCATACCTTACTTCAACTAACTCCTTTTGAAACATTATATGGTTATCCTCCTCCTATTTATTTGCCATATTTTTCTAAGGATTCACAAGCTAAGGCAGTGGATACATTATTAACATAGAGGGAAAAGCTACTCAAGGTCATTAAACATCATCTTTTTAGAGGATGGAATTAGACAAAATAGCAGGAAGACAAAACCATAATTGAACATTCTTTTTCCATTAGAGACTAGTTGTTGGTCAAGCTACAAACTTATAGACAAATTCAGTACATCGTAGACCTTTTCATAAGCTAACAACCAAGTATTGTGTCCCTTACAAGGTTATTGATGAACTGGTTTCATGGATAATAGATTGAACCTTCCTTCTACAGTTGTTATTCACCCAACTTTCACATTTCTCAGCTCAAGAAGGCATAAGGAAACTTTCAGACCTCTTCTTCAATTCTAGCTGCATTTCTACCATCAGCCTCTACTCCATAACTAGTATCCATTTCAAATAAAATGGTGGAAAGAGGAAATCAAGCAACAACCTAGTTACTAATTTAGTGGTCTCATTCTAATCTAGATGATGCAATTTAGGAATAGGATACTGAGATTCATCAACAATTTCCAACATTCTTCCCTTAAAGACAAAGGATTTTGAGGGGGTATGCATGTAGGGGATTATTTTCTATTATTTATTATGTCAGTTGTTATTAGTAATATCAGATGGCCTTGTTGGGGGGCAGCTGAGTGTGTTAGATATAAATAGAGGAGAGTTGTATTATTGTCTTTTTTAATGAAAGAATAACAAAAAATTTGTTATCTGCACTTTTGCATCGGATTTCCATTTCCATTCTTTTTTGCATTCTTTATTCTTTTCACACAGCACACACTCTAAGAATATGAGAAGTATAGCTGTAATGCTCCATTATCCCTGGTGGTGTGTTTGTTTTAGATCTTGTTGCCTTTTGATTTTATTGATTGAAGCTTCAACATAAGATTAAAGAACATCCTTTTAAGGTCATGTTAGTGGATTTAGTTGGTAGTTGTTTGATTAGTTTCAGTGCTTGCAACATCCATGTGCTCTTTTTTTTGTTCGATTGTTTATTTACTACTTTTTTCATGTATTTGTTATCTATTGGAACTCAGCCTATAGCCCCGTGCGACATATTATTCTCAAAGCCAGTTTCATATCTCCACCATCAATGGTGGTTCTAAAAGTCAAAGGTGGACCAAGTGACTTAGGTTGATGCAATTGTAGATCTAAAATAACCAGTCACCATATAAGACTTGCCCTTCTTGAGATGCTTTCCAATTGTTCTTTGATTTATGGACTTGTAGAGCTCCAGTGGTGAATGCATTTAAAATCTTCCTTGTGTCAATTCATGTGTTGCTCCTTACAATCTTGGCATTATCTCTATTCAAATGTCAAGTGAATAGAGATGTCATAGGGAAGGTATAAATCAACTATTATCTTTTAACATTTGTGTTATCCTACACAACTATTTAGCACACCATCCCTTCGTGTTAAATATATACATGTGTATATCGTTTTGGAAATCTTGATTTGTTCCACTAAAATTCATAACAATTTTGCATCAACAAGTAGCATGCATACTAAGTAAACCATAATGAGTCATACTTAACTTGGTTATCTCAAAGATACCACAATCAGGCATCAAGGCTCTTATCAATTGTCCTCTTTGTGTCTATTTCTTTGCTTTAAAGGCAAGAAGTTAAAAATGCACAATACAATTTGTTACAAAGACTTTGTAAGGAATTCCAAGTTTGCACACAAAATGAGCCAAAATCTAAGTATGGTGGTATAACTCTCGCAATTTAGCTCAACCAAATCTCTCGTGTTTAAGGTGTTTCCTATAAAAGCAAAGTAAACTCATGAAATTCACTAAACCAACACAATAGAATGGACAGTAATAAGAAGAAAAAGATACACAGAGCTTTACAGCAAAATTGCCAACCTTTATATTACTCACAATTGATACAAAAGATACAAAAGCTCCATCTCTCTCTAGTGAATGAAGTCTTTGCGCAAATGAGCTATTTATAGACTTTTGGAGACTTGTTGGGCAACAATACAAAAAAATGTTCTCAAGGCTACTAAGTTACTATCTTAGTTGATGGTTGACATCCCTAACCACTTTAGGCACTCCTTTAGTGGGTGGTTTACATAACTTACCACTATCCCACTTCTAAGTAAATTCAACATGTGTAAAATGCTTACAAGACACCTCATCCATGCTCTTTGCCATGTCCTCCCACTTCTTTAATGATTCATCCCACTAACTTTGCCACATCATCTATCATCTTCATTCAAAGGTGAAGGTTAGCCAATTTCTGAGACAATCTGCGTATAGTCCAACTAGCACACACCCATAGTCTAGTTAGTTCATCCACGGTTCATCATTGGAGCACCATGTTGTCCTTAATCCCACCAAAGATGTTGTTGGGTCCGTGTTTTGCGTACCTGAGCGAACAAACCCAGCGTACCTCAAGTTTGCACGCGACCACAACCTTAATTGGTATTGTCCTCTTTGGTACTCGAACTCGAGACCTCAAGGTTAGCTCAATGGTAAGAGGTGTGCATTTAAATGCAACAATAAAATAATAACATCAAATTGATTTATTATATCGATCAATACTAATTGTTCATGAAATATAAGGACATAAAATAAGAAATACTTGAATTAAAACATGAATATAAGTTTAGAACAAAACCTTATAAGGTCACAACTAGAGTTTTGAATCACTTTGAATCAAAATGTTTGGATTTAGCCATATTATTCCAACATTAAAAATAAAAGGAAAGATGAAAGATTGAGAAAAAACTACAAAGAAAGAAAATAAAATGATGTAGAAGGTGTTGGACGTGTTTTTCCCTTCTTTTCCAACTCAAAACCTAGCCTTCTCCTATCTTGCAAAGATTCTTATCTAAACAAATCTCAATCCCTACATAATAGGGATGAAAATAAGTTTTCTAATTAAATTCAAGCTCTTGAGGTAAATCTGACATTAGGCGTGATTTCTCCTTATCTACTATAGTAGTCTATCTATTTTTTCCAAAGTTCGTAATTTTGTCTAATAATGCTCCAATTTAATGCAATCTTTGCTTATCACCTCATAAAATAAAATAAACATTAATTTTCCCATTTAAGCATTAAAATGGCCAAAATAACAAAGATAATTCCAATTAATATAACCAAATAATATCTTATCAAAATCTTCCATCTTTTTCTTTAAAAGTTATAAGTTAGGATGCATCACTACTCATATGCCTTGAATATCCACTACCCATATACGATTTGCATTTATTTTTCTTAGAGACATACACAATAATGTAATTAATATGCTTAAGGTACCTACATAAACTTGTCCTTTATTATTATTCTTAGCTTTTTTTTCAACTCATTTACTTATAAGTTTACTCATCAAGACTTTTTTTAAGAAATAAAACTTATCAATAAGCCCTTAATCACCATAAAAATGACATATCATATTATATCGTATAAATTGGTTCCATGATAGTGAAACATATGGTTTTTGTGCATAAATGTATTTCTAGATCTTTTTTGGATATAAGAATGGTAGGGAAACCTCCTTTAAATAATATAAGGATGGAATGTTGTTTTTGAATATTGATATGGACTAGATTGTTGTATACATAAGACATGATCCATTAGTTATGTTAGTGCCTATAAGGGAGGTGTCATGCCATTATACTTTATATGAGGCATATTGTAAATGGGAGCTTGATTCTTTCTTCTAAATTAATATTTAGGCCTAAATAAGTACTAATGAGATTGTATTTACCTATTGTCTTTGAATAAAAGTTATACCTATTCTTGCTTTGGTAATATTGAACTATAGGCCTAGGTTAAAGTCCATATATGAATGTGTGATACTTGCCTTTAGAGTAAGTTCTAATGGATAAAGCATATGCATGTGATTTATGTGTATGCATAGATGAGGATGAACCATGCTCATCTTTCATCTTAAGCAAAGGTTCTTCAATATGAAAATGTTTTCCCTTGACAAATGTAGTCTTTATATTCGTACACTCCTATAATATTATCCAATCTCATACCTATTATTAGAATTCTTTTATGCTCCTAGCATGCTTTCTAGTTCCTTATATCCTTTGGTGAATTTAGACAAGGATTTGTTGAGAGGATGACCTTATTTTCCAGTGTCTCATTTCAATGCTTCAATATATATAAATTTTGATTAACAATAATGCTCACACCTTAAGTGCTTTGATGTTATGTAATCCACTCTTTATCTTTTCTTTTTTACCCGTGCATGCTTTTAAATGTTTTTTAGCATAACTTTTACTAGGCATTATTGTTGTTATTGTTGTTGTTGTTTAAAATAATTTTTTCCTTTTTTTAATTATGATCCCCAGACTTTTAACTAGTTCATTATAGGATAAGTCAACATCATTATCACTATCAAAAGATTTAGAAATGGAAATACTCATCATTAACCATAAAAGTATATATGAGTTACTTTTCCTTTTGAATATTCACTTTTAAAATCACATGTTCCATCCCAAATTAAGGATATAACTATTTTCCTTTTTTTTAATAATCGTCAATGTCTTTGAGGAGAGGAAACTAGAACTTTATGTGACTGGATTTCTTACATTTAAAGCAAATGATGCTAGCTAATTTTTTTTTAGTATCAAATTTATCTTCCTTGAAATATTTTCTCTTAGAAAACTTCTTTCTCCTTAGCAAATTCTTAAATCCTCTAGAGAGAAGCTCAATCTATTCCTCATTACTTCTGCTAAAGAATGTCTATTCCTCTTAGATGGCTCCATATTAAAGCCTATGTTTCCTTTTTTAGGAGCCATTTCTTCTTATTGTACTTCCTTAAGTCTCATTTAGTAGGTGAGAAAAGATCCAATGAGCTCTTGTATTGGTAATATATTTAAGTTCTTTGCTTCTTAGGTTGCCATCAAATTAACTTTCCAAATCTTTGGAAGAGACCTAAGTAATTTTCTCACCATTTAAATATTTGTGTATACTTTGCCTAGGCCTTTAAGAGCGTTGATAATGTAAATAAATTTAATGTATCTACTAAAATGCTTTCATTATATTTCAATTGAAATAATTCAAATTAATGTGTTAGCATGCTCACTTTGCTATCCTTAACTTAATTCGTGTCCTCGTAAGTAACTTTTAATGTATTTCAAATTTTATGTCATTTCACACACAGAGGCTCTATTAAATTCATTTCTTTTGATCCATAAAATAAAATGTGAATGGCCTTTTGCAACTTAAAATGGAACTTGATCAATTTTAAATAGAATGATGAAATGAAATTACAATTTATTAAAGCTTAATAAAAAAGAATAAAGTAAAGAGTGGAAGAAAGAGAAATTGCAAACTAAATTTATAATCGTTTAACAAATTATCCTTACCTATATTCTCTAATTATGTTCTTGTTGTAGATTTTTCTAATAGTAAAAAAAAAGACTCTAAGAAGATTAATAACAAGAAATAAAAGGCTTATGTTAAAGTACCAAAACCTACTGATAGTGTTAAAAAGAAAAATGATAAGGGCATATGTTTTTATTATAGAATCAATGGATACCGGATGAGGAAATGTAAGGCTTATCTTATTAGCATAAAAGATAAAAATCTTAATTAAGCTTCATCCTCTTATATGTTTATGATTGAGATCAACTTTTACTTATATTCTAAAATCTTAGGTATTATATATCGAATGTAGTTCTCACATTTGTAATACAATATAGGGGTTAACAATGAGTAGATTGTTAAGAAAAGACAAAATGGACATGTGAATTACTAATGGAGCAAAAGTTATTATATTAGCTATTGGAACTTTAACTTTGCATTATGACCTTATGCAATAACTAAAGTATTATTATTATATTCTAGTTAGAAACATTATTTTCTTCTTATAATTAACATCACTAAAAGTTAACTATTTCTGTCTATTGTTCTAATTAAGTTATTTTAATAGATACATGGAATTATCAAAAGAACATGGAAGTTTTGGGAGAACAAAAGTCTCTGTGGTTTAAATAGATACACATTGAATTTCTCTCCTTTTGGAGTATGAAAAGCATACCCAATAACTCTTTTCCATTAACCAAATGTTGAAGATGATAAATCCCATTGACAAGGAAATAAAAATTTAGATTCGGAATAGGGAATCAATAAGCTTTTGGCTTGATAATTCCTTTTTATTTGCTCCCTGAATTTAATATGCTTAAAAATTATATTCCAAATTACGTCAGGGTCAAAGAAGTTATTAAAGAAGGTAGGTGGCATTGTGACCAGTATATATACCTAACTATAATTTAAACCTTAGCAGAGAGGATACTATCATTTAGATGAGACACATAAATTGAGAAGATTCACAAACGTCTCTCGCCTAACTCTTTTCAAGGATCCTAAGCAAATTATTTCTTGGAGAACTTCTATTTAGTTTAATAAAAACTTACTAAAAACTTTATTCATACTTTGGTTAGCAATTAAGTAAAGGCCCAAAATTATAGACATAATTAAATGGGACTTGGGTTGTTTTGCTAAGTTTAATAATAAGAATAATGTAGGTCCATATAAATATAACAAAAAGAGTTTATACCAAGTAACACATCAAAGCAATAATGGATACGAAACAAAAAAAAACTTATAATTAAAAGTTTTATATTTATATTTATATTGCATATATAGAATTTGATGTATATCAAATATAAGTGAAATAAAAAATGAAAAAAATGAAAAAACTTGAAACTTTATTAAGGGACATATTCGCTTAAATTATATTGACCTAAATTTTTATTTAGTTATTGAAGGAAGTCTCATTATCATTATTATTCAAATTCATTACACCAAATATATAAGATTATCTTTCAAGTGACTCTAATTTATAAAGCATAATTTCTCGTAAACTTAATACGCTAAAAAATTGATATGATTAAAGTAAATTAGACTTATCAAATTACTTGTTCTATTAAAATTCGTAATGAACAAATAAAATTAAATTATTAAAATATCATGAAAAATTATATTTAACTTAGATTGAATTTTACCGGTATTGCATGTTTGAATATAAGCACCAATATTTGCTAATACTAATGCCTAGAACTAGATCTAATATAATACTCATAACATTGTTAGTAACCGTGTATGTAGAATTGAAATTTTGCCTTTGAAGTACAAATCAAGATCAATTAACCAAATCAATGGAGCAAAACGTAGAGACGAGATCCTCTAATCTATTTTTTGTGGACCAATTTTGTGCCACTCTATCTAACCCATCTATTTATGTAGATTTTACGTAAATGGATAAATTAAATGGAGTGACACAGAGTTGATCCATAAAAAGTGGACTAGAGGACCTGACGGACCAGATCCTCTGATCCATAGGGATCAATGTATCATGATGAATAATAGACGTAAGAATTAAATTATCAACATGTTATTACTCCAAAATCGACGTGGAAAGAGATTTTTTCAGTTTATTTCGTTGTCTTCGACGACTCTTCGTGTTTCACGATATTTAGTTTATTTTGTATATAATAATATTGATTTTCTGATTTAAGCTTTACATGTTGACCGATTTTCTTCAGTCTTCCGTATCGTACTCGCTTCCTCCCTCAACTTGGCATCTTTTTCTCTCAGGTGACTTTTCTCTCTCTTTATTAATATATACGTATAGTACAATTCAATTCTCTTGTTCTTCAATTCCAATCCTTTGTTCATTGCTGTGCATCTGATTGTTGTCCTTGGATTCATTTTTGCGAATTTTATTTTGGTTTGAAGAAAGCTTTATGTTTTTCTTTTCTTCTGGTAATAAAAATTGGATCTTGGCAGAAATGAGGTTTTGAATCTTGTAAGTTTCTTGAAACCCTTTTCGCTTCTTTGTTTGATAAGAAGAATAAAAAGTTGGGCCACTGTTAGAATTGCAATTAGTGCCAGTATCATCGAAACTTTTATTTCGATATTTTGGATCTCGTTTTTCAGTATCTTATGAAAAGCATGGACATGTTTGCGGGGCTTGTGTTGCGTCTGCATATGTGCGAATGTGAAGAGAATATGGGAAAACAGAAACTTTGATAGAAAAAAGGAGCTACTGAATTGTGCTTGAATAAAATGTATATCAGAATAATCTCATTCGGTCGCCAGATTGCATTTTGTTTGCCCTCTAAAGTTTGTGATTGCCAAATTTCGAAGTTGGTATACATGTTTACATATATGCATCTACGTTGTTAGATTTGTTTCTAGAGTTGCTTCTGATTTCTTCCCCACTTGTGTTCTCTCCTTTCATTCTGTTGCTCAGATTCAGATTTTGGTTTCTCTACTTCACAGAACATAAAACTCAAGGAATTAAGAGATCTCTAATAACCCACTACTTCTAGCTCGCATGGAATCACCAGGTAAATTTGTGTGCTTCTGGATTTAGTTTCTTTCTTTCCCCCTTTTTGGATTGAGATGCCTTCGGTATCAATTTTACTATCACTTCAAGTTTTTATGGCAAATATGCACAGTGTATCCCTCTACTATGTCTACTGGATGCTGTTCGATAAAACATTTCAATTTGTTTTGGTTCGATTTGGGTGAAAAAAAAGGGTCTTTCTTTTTCTTCTATAATGCTATTTTTAATCATGCATTAATTTTTACAGTTTGTTTTAATTGCAGTTGGTGGTTCAAGAAATACGTCTGTTGTTGTTGCAACACTTGATACTGGTGAAGTCTATGTTATTGTCAGCTTATTTTCCAGGGCTGACACTCAAGTGATATATATTGATCCAACAACAGGCACTCTTCGCTATAGTGGGAAGTGGGGTTTAGATGTTTTCAAATCTGAAGATGAAGCTTTAGATTTCATCACAAGTGGATCACGTTGGTATTGCAGGAGTAAGGTTTACGCAAGGGCAATCTTAGGTTATGCTGCCCTAGGCAGTTCTGGCCTGCTGCTTGTGGCCACAAAGTTAACAAAAAGCATCCCAAATTTGCCTGGCGGAGGATGTGTATTTACAGTCACAGAAAGCCAGTGGATTAAAATATCACTCCAAATTCCTCAGCAGCAGGGTAAAGGAGAAGTAAAGAATGTTCAAGAGTTAACTGAACTTGACATTGATGGGAAGCACTATTTTTGTGAGACAAGAGACATCACTAGACCTTTCCCAAGCCGTATGCCCTTGGAAAATCCTGACGATGAATTTGTCTGGAATGGATGGTTTTCCACACCTTTCAAAAACGTTGGGCTTCCACATCATTGTGTTACACTTCTGCAGGTAGCGTCATTTATGTTTCTTGAGATTGATGCTTATTGATTTCTCATGGGTTTCTCTTCAATATTCTGATCTAATGACTAATTTTTTCTAACTGCAAATTGGCATGTATGACTCCGTCTTACGCAGAGCTCATTGCTTGGTTGTTAATGTTCACTCAATGCTGAAGAATTTGTAATATGTTAATAACTAAAATGGTTTACATGTAATTGGCTTCTTGTTCTTTTGGTTGTTACATTTGAATTGGAGAATTGAAGATTGGAAATAAACTGGCTTACAACTTTATTGGTTTTTATTTGACTACATTTCAGAGAAATAGAAATGATGTCATAATTGCTGCGTTTTGTGTGGGTTATGATATCCATTTTTCAGTATTGCAAGTTGTAGGTTGCAATTTGGTTAACCATCATGTTGCACAGGCCATATTTATATTGTTCTACTCTTAATATCATCTATCCTTTCGTCATACATTTTCTAACTGTTTAAACTGGACTAACAATTATCAGGCCCTTTATCTGTTCATCTTTCACATATCCCTTAGGAAGCCATTTTGTTTCTGCACTATAGTCTTTAATTTATAGTTTGAGACAGCCTGCAATATATTTATTTGTGATTTCAGGAAAGCTTATTACCCAGGTTCTGATGGCAATATTCATTTCATTTATTCTTAGCTTATTCTTGTTGTCTACAATAGCTTCTCTAATATTCTGTTTAAGCCGTGACTGCTTCTTCATAGTTGTTTTCCTGGTGCATGTTCTTTAATTCCTTGTATTTTAGTCGTGCATCCCCTCCTAATTTTTCCTATTAATCATTCTGTAGCAATGCTAAATATTTCTAGATCTGGAAGGGGAATAATATAGTTGGTAATATATAACATTTACGTGTTGATACTGTTTGCTTGATATTAATGTATAGGGCTTTGCAGAATGTCGAAGCTTTGGAAGCTTGGGTCAGTTAGAAGGAGTAGTTGCTCTTATAGCTCGTCGTAGTCGGCTTCATCCTGGTACTCGATACTTGGCTAGGGGTTTAAATTCGTGCTTCAGCACTGGTAGGTTGTTACTGTTATCAACTCTTGATTCGCATATTATTATCCATGTATGGCATTTTCATGTTCTGTTGTGCTTTCTCTGCTTCTTTCTCTAACATCCTCAAAAATTCTATATTGTTTTGAACATTTTCAACTTTAAAGCATGCATTGTGTGTTTGTAAAAGAATGATAATGGATTATAGTATCTTGGATATTGTTGAAACTGCACCATGCCTTTATTCGACCTCTTTTCACCAAGCTTCCATTGACAATTTTCTCTTTATTATGTCTTTCATATACATATTCTACGTTGCCTATTTGATTGCTTGGTCCATATAACTTGTTTTCTTGCTTAGACTGAACCGGTGAAAATTTTGTGAAAACAGGAAATGAAGTAGAGTGTGAGCAACTTGTATGGGTACCAAAAAGGACTGGTCAGAGTATTCCTTTCAACACATATGTTTGGCGACGGGGCACAATCCCAATCTGGTGGGGTGCAGAGTTAAAAATTACTGCTAAGGAAGCAGAAATTTATGTTTCAGATCGTGACCCATATAAAGGAAGCTCAGAATACTATCAAAGGTTGAGTAAAAGATATGATGCTCGAAATTTGAATGCCGCTGTTGTGGAAGGTCAGAGGAAAAAAACTTTTGTTCCAATTGTTTGCGTCAATTTACTTAGGAATGAAGACGGGAAGTCAGAATGTCTTTTAGTTCAGCATTTTGAGAAATCCTTAAACTATATAAGATCAACCGGAAAACTTCCTTACACACGGATACATTTAATAAATTATGATTGGCATGCTAGCATAAAGCTGAAAGGTGAGCCACAAACAATTGAGGATCTTTGGAGATTTTTAAAAGTACCAACTTTGGCTATCGATATATCTGAAGGGGATTATCTACCTTCACGGCAACGACTTAAGGATTGCAGAGGTGAAATCATCCATAATGATGATTTTGCGGGTGCTTTCTGCTTAAGATCACATCAAAATGGAGTCCTACGCTTTAACTGTGCAGATTCCTTGGATAGAACTAATGCTGCTAGTTACTTTGGCTCCCTCCAAGTTTTTGTGGAACAGTGCAGGAGATTGGCCATATCACTTGATAGTGATATCGCATATGGTTACCAGTCAGTTAATAGCTCTGGTGGATATACTGCTCCATTGCCACCAGGATGGGAGAAACGTTCAGATGCTGTAACTGGAAAAACATATTACATTGATCACAATACTCGGACTACCACATGGGATCATCCATGTCCAGATAAACCCTGGAAGAGATTTGATATGACATTTGAAGAGTTTAAGGCTTCAACTATCTTATCTCCTGTATCTCAACTAGCTGATCTCTTTCTTCTTGCTGGTGATATCCATGCAACACTTTACACTGGTTCCAAAGCTATGCATAGCCAAATTCTCAGCATTTTCAATGAAGAAGCTGGAAAGTTTAAGCAGTTTTCTGCTGCGCAGAACATGAAAATTACTCTACAGAGGAGGTACAAAAATGCAGTTGTGGATAGTTCTCGCCAGAAGCAGCTGGAGATGTTTCTTGGAGTGAGGCTGTTCAAGCATCTGCCATCAGTTGCAGTTCAACCTTTAAATGTATGCTTTTTGGTGATTTGTATTTTGATCCTGCATTTATCTATGAGAAACATTATAAGAATTGGTAATGATTGAACAATTATGAGAAAAATAAGGTGGTTTCAAGAATAAGTTTCAGAGTTTTGAAATAATGCGTTGATGTGAAGAGATAAGATACAGTACAGGACATGACATGGCATGATAAAGATGAAAGGAAACAGAAAGAAGAAGAAATGATTAGTTTAATGAGGAAGACACTAGGATTTTTTAAAGGGAACTTTGCAGAAGACTTGTCTTCTTTGGTGGACTCCATCCAAGGCTTATCCATAGTTTAATGGAGTTAAGGATTAAAGGACTGCCTATCTATCATCTAAACAGATGCTATGTTGTTTGCATGATGATCTCTTTTTGACATTGGGGTACATGCAATAAGTGTACTAGTTCAGAGCTGTTGTGAAAATATCAGAATTTATAGAAAGAGTACTTTTCCACTTAGAGGACAGGTTTAGGTCACACTAACTCTATACGTGATGTGTTACGTGATCACTTATTTGTTACAGGTACCCTCTCGACCATTTGGATTCTTTCTTAAGCCAGTCACCAACATGTTTCCTAATATTAGTGGGCGATCCAATCTTTTGAGTTTCAAAGGGAAAGAATTAACATGGGTAAATCTTTATGTTTAATCTTGTCTCTGTATTTCAGTTACAATTATAGATCATATAGCCATCACAAATAGTTCATTGATTTAACTCTGTGATCATTTTTCTAACAGGTTTGCTTGCAAGGTGCAGATGTGATTGAGATTTACATATATCTAGGTGAGCCTTGCCACGTCTGTCAGCTTCTTCTGACAGTTTCTCACGGGGCAGATGATTCAACTTATCCATCAACAGTTGATGTGAGGACTGGGCGTCACCTAGACGGACTTAAACTGGTTGTCGAGGTGTGATATTGTTTCATTTATACATCTTGCTTCTTAATTATGTCTTCATGGCATAATAAAATCACTCTTATGTGAATTAATATAATATGCATACTCCTCAAGCAACATATGTTCTTTTTCCTTGCTTAACATTCTTTGGTTGGCTGCCAATTGAATTATCAGTTCAGTTTTCCTTAAATGACATTTAATGATATTTATCTTCTCTCTTTCTAGTCATTTTTGGATGTGATGGTATTGAAAGGTAAACCTTGAAAACATTTGGGTCCTTACCTTTATTATAAAATTTTGCATCGCTCTGGTTATTGCAGAGTGAACTTACTTCTTTATTTTGGTTTCTTGTTTCTTTAAATAGTGGCCTTGACTAATTTGGAATCAGTTTCCTTTGGATGAATGTATTTGAAAGAGGCAGAGATATAAGCTGGGGAGTGTCATGAATAAGCAGAAAAGGGGCATGTTATGGTGCCGTGTTTGGGATCGAGTCACAGGGCGAGTATATTGTTTTTTTGGTCGACCTATCTTGATTAGAATTTCAGCTCTTCA
>JANITW010000001.1:31163978-31176519 GCA_027564335.1 Erythroxylum williamsii | reverse complement strand
ACCAATGCTTACCTACCTTCCACGACGTTGTTTGCGACGTCTAAATAGACGTCGAAGATAGTTTTCAACGACGGTAAATTTCCTTTACCGACGTTTCAAAAACGACGCAAAAGGCCTCCTTTTCTTGTAGTGAGCCTCCATAAGAGCCATTGACTGACTAACTTGAAAAGCCAGGCCAGTTACGAGCTCCCTCAACTCCAATATCTCCTTTTCCCTTTCTGATCACTACTTCTAATTATAGCCTTTAAGTTTGCTTCTACCTTCTTTAAATATTGAGATGTGGTTTCTATCATGGGTTTAAACTTTACAAATATGAGGATCCGTGCTCTGATACTAAATACTGTGTGAAAAGAATAAAAAATGCAGAAAAGGAATGAAAATATAAAAGGAAATCTGATGCAAAAGTGTAGGTAACGAATTTATTGTTATTCTTTCTTTAAAAAGGAAAGTAACATAGCTCTCCTATATTTATATCTAACACACCGACTAATGTTACTAATAACAATTGACATAATAAAATAATCTCTTGCATCCCATTTCTTCGTAGCAGTGTAGCTATCGGTGACAATGATTGGCACCCAGTCTAGCAAAACGTATCTTCAATGCCTTTTTTCCTTTGATATCTCTATTCACAAGTCAAGACCGCATCTTTTAGGTTCAAGAAATAAGTTTTATAGGACAAGAGACACAGAAATGGAAAGTTCACTACACGAGTTAAAATAAGACGGAGGCGTTGATAAGATAACCAACATGAAAAAGATAAACAAATAAATATTGATGATAAGAGGTGGTTCAATCCACAAGCAAGCTTCATCTCCGTTTCCTCAAGTCCATCGACTAATCAGCATAATTCCTGTCCTTCAGTATTGGGTCTGCACCCGCTTAAAGCCATGTTGGGTGGAACAAAAACAATGTTAACCTGGCATACTCAAGATCAGTTAACACCATTCATTCTCAACGCCTTGAGCATTAGTGAACTTGATGAGACAGGACATAAGGTGGAGAATGTATTTGATTCCGCAACTTTTCACAGGTAATACAATTAGAATGATGAAAACTGTCTTGATATCAATCTTTGAAATGAGAAACATTGATATGACTGTACATGCTCTTCGTTTACAAGTGATATTCACATCCTGTAGTATTTTTTAGGTAATTCTGTGTCAATGCTTAAACTAATCATATCTTGACAGGTACTCCACAAGCGAATATCTTCATCAGTTGGAAAATAATAAAGATCATCATTCCTTCTCTGCAATCACTACAAAAACATCTTTCAGTGACCACTTCTGTTTCTCACTTTTGGCAGGTGGATTGATGACTGCTCTTTCAGCAGTAGCTGAACGGTAGCCGATTACAATCTCTCTCCTCCGTCGGGCTCGTAAGATTATTTCATAAAAACTCAACTCCTCACCTTCACGAAGATAGAGATCTGCTTGCCGAATCTGCAACTCACTTCCCTGATGTTTACGAAAAGTTCTATAAGCGATACATCATTAATAATCAGAACTTGTCTCTCAAACAAATTATCATATTTTAACCAATTCTTACCCAAAAAAAAAAACATATCTACCACTACTAAAAATTGAGCCACTGGAGGTTTTATCCCAATAATGCAAATTAACATGATATCTACTTCTTTAATGAATTTCTGGTATCAATTAAAGAATGCAGAATTGCAGAACGCCAATTGAGAAGCTGGCACAAATTTTTCTAAAAAGCAGTAACATGAACAGGTTAATTTGTGATTACACTCTAGTAAGCTTATTTTTCTTTTAAAACATTTGTACTCCCAAACATTCTCAATATTTTAATCATCGAGAAACACTACCTCCTCCGCAAAAAGCTCCTCTAATACAGCATTTATCTGGCGATCCTCTGCAACCATGGCCAATGCCATGCTGACAAGCTCATTTGATAGAACATAATCACTGATCCTTGACATGGACAATAGATTTTTAGTCCTTGGGTCCAAAATTTCACTGATTATTACTGATTTATCTGAAGCCTGCTGCATCTCACCAATCCAAGAACCTTGTGAGAAGCTTCTTTGGAGCTGGGACGCCATAGTTTCTCTATATGGAAGACGCTTTGCCTTAAAGAATCATGAGAACCATATATTTATATACTTATCTATTAGGAAAGAATTTTCAATAATTCAAATAATGCATTTCCTATAAGACAAGTATCAAAGCAAACTTTACTTTTTTCAACTCTCTGACAAATGTAAAACTTTACTAGAAAGCTCAGTGAGTTAATCTAATGTCCATGAAGAACCAGAAAGCTACAATGTCAATCAATCTATCGTAAGCCGTGGTCACGAGAGCTCTCATTACTTCAACAATGGAATCATCATGTACAACCACAATTCAGTTAGATCAATTTCTGAATACCTGAATATCACGGATCAATAATAGTGTGGCCAGAGACCTAGAATCAGCTTGAATAGCTGAATCTTCCACAGATTCATCAGCCAAAATCAAGATCTGTGAACACAAGATATTGCGTCAAAATCTATATAAAGGTCCATCTCATTTTTACAGGTTGTACTACTTACTGAGTCGAAAGATTCTAAAGGAAGACTCTCCAAGTGACGCCGAATCACAGCATTTCCCTCTCTATTAACCAATGATATGTTCACCAGTCTGCTTAAATCCAGACCACCATCAATAAGCTTCTTTTCCCTCTCATTTTCGGGAACCTCATTGAACATCCAAAGCTCTGAATCAGGTGCTAGGAAGGCATCCAGGACCTGATCCAACAGAGTAACATATTCTATTAACTTGGTGATGGAAAGAAAAAGAAAGTAGAACAAGCTACTCTGATTTGCATCAATTAATATCCAGGAGAACCTACAATTATTACAAGACTAAAGGGTGACGAACTATTCATTTAACTTAAACGGCAAGAGAATTCATTCATGTGATGACTTCATTAACTATTCTACATCACAAAAAGAAAATGGGAAAGGCAAGAAAATAGTGTACATAGAAGCAACAGGTGAGATTTGTGTTTGGAAGATGATGAGATGATAAAGTCAAACTGGAAGGTAGAAACCATACACTTGAAATTAGGTTATATTCTTATGACGGCAGATAATAGTAATGAAGGAGCAAAAATGAAAAGAAAAAAGAATATTTTGTTGAATGCTTGCTAAGTGCTAACACAAGAATAAACTGGTAAAATGATCGCGTACTTGAGAAAAGGAGGAAATTGTAAACTTCTTGTCAATCTGTCAAAAGATAAATCCACTGGTAGACATGGCGGACTTAAACCATTGTAAGAGTAAATTGGAAATGATATAAGCTATGGTGATTAAACACAAATTTCCATGCCATAACAGAATGAAGTTCATTCTTAAGACTGAATTAGTTGGACCAAAATGCTACACTTAGTAGCTAACCCTCGCTGGACCCCAAATTATTAGGAACATCAAGAACTGATATGTCCTTTTTCAACTGAACCTTGGTAACTTCACAACTTAAATAGACACTCAAAACATGACAAGAAAATCGTGAAGCATCTACCACCACTTTGTTCAACCCGCGGTAGATTGGGAGTATGATTGTGTAATCCTTATTGCGTTACCATAATTATATCTTCCATATCTCGTCGCCAACCACATAAAAGTATCTTTTCTGCAGACTTTGGAACAATGAAGTCTTTGGGTAGACTTCCCCTCCATACCTGCAGCATCCAGGCGAACAAGAAAAGAATTAGGTGCTTCATAGACAGAGCTTACCACAATCATATCATCAATGTCCCTCCTCCATCCACAAAGTAGAATCTTCTGTGGCTTTCTGACTGGTCTGGCAAAGTGTATAAATGATGCTTCGTTGACCTGAATGATGAAATTGATTATTTTGTGTAAGTTTTTTAATTATGCCATCTCCACTTAGTTAAATTCCAGCGAATGCATCATTCTATATTTGTATATATTGGGGCAAGTTTGTCATGAATGACAGGTCTGATTGATCATGACTAATTGCTTCCTTTCTCGTTCTGATTTCATTTGTCCAATTTTCCAAAACAAGGATACATAATGCATGCCTTTGCTGCATTTAATATCCAGTTTTGCATAATCTAGAATGGAAAGGCCATCACAATCTGGGCCACAATAATACAATGTTGATTGAGAAGTATGAGTATGCTAGGCAATTAACTTTTACAAGTCCCTAGAAGTATAAAAATGACAAACCTCCAAACATAAAACTCTCGGAGTAGTCCAATTCTATTTGTATGAAAATGCACAGAACTCATTTGGTGGACTTGTGCTAAACAAAGAGTCCTCAGATTACCATGACAAGAATTATCACTGAGCTAAGATAATAAGGAAAAGATGAATACTAAGTCAAAATTTAATGGTGGTATTTGTCAGGAAACTGCTCAATTCAAAAGCTAAGTTGTTAGGCGAGGCCCAACGGTGGATCATATATTATTTTAACACACCTCTTCCCACAAAATGTTGGCCAACACAACAAATCACAAATATACTATAGGTAAAATGGTTGCAACAACTTGAACTCGAGACTTAGTCACACAAAGCTCTATTACCATAATAGGAAACTACTCTATCCAAAAACTTAAGTTGTAGGGTGAGGTTAGAAAATCGATCATGTATTATTCTAATATCATTCAAGTCAGTTTAGTTCCATATAAAAGGATAAAAAATTTTGTCCAACTGCATAAAGTTATTTTATTCAATAGTAGCAAATATAATAAAAGATAGTAAGCAAACTTCTAGGGGGGTAATAGGATTCCAACAAAAGAAACATCATTCCCTAACCAGTCAAATTTGTAATGATCATTTCTTTCTTCCATTAATTTGAATCATACAAACTTGTTGGCATATCTTGAATTAGTAAAGTAGTAAGTTTGCTTCCACTACTAAGTGGTTAAGACATGGAAGGTCAACTTTATTTGTACTTGGAGCACAGAGGATGATTGAACTAAGAAAAGAAAATGATAGGCAGTCTATTGGAAAACCATTTTTCTAAGTAAAGTGAAAGCACCGTAGGTAATGCTGCAGGAGCATAGCTATCATCATCTTCAGCAATAACAAGCACTTCATCACCGTCCTGGAGGACATATGTATCATCAGGATTTAAGATAATCTTACCACCACAAGATGCAACCTTGACCCCACAAGGTATTGCATCAGGAAAACTGATTAAAACATCCTCAAATTGCATGCCATCCAACTGTGGCCATCTATTGATGTAAAATTCACAGTTTTCGAACCCCAGGATGTCTTCCCAGATCTGCCATATTACAACCTTAAGTTGTCAATTACGGAAAACTAGGAAACAAGTTTGCCAAGCAATAATTTAAAGCACCAAAAGATATATTATATATATTGCTAGATTTTTTTTTTGAAAAGTCATATATTGCTAGATTTGTTATAATGGTTGGATTTATATTGATGCTACCAATTCATAAAATTAAAACTGACTCAGAAAGTAACCTGAGCAAGTCCTGGCTGCCGAGCACATTGAATCATCAAGCGACCAATTACATCATGAGCAACAACAGTTTCGACAAGATCTCCACCAACAAGTTTTACCAATACCTCATTGTCAAGATCACTCATTTCCACGACAATGTGCCCTCTCAGCCCTTCTTTGACCCCTGTTAGACTCAAGACTGTTCTCAACGCTCGAGCATCACTCTGCATACAGCCATGAATTAGTAAATGATGATAACCATTTTCTTTCAAGTCAAGCATTCAGCAAATTGACTTTTCAAGTCAAGTACACCTGGTCAGCATTTCCATCTTCAGCAAGGACAATTATTGCACGGGCTTTAGAGACAGATACCTGGAAAACTTGAATGATAATTAGCAAAGAAAAACAGATAGAATCATAGCATCACAATCATCTTTGCAAATACATCCTATGAGATTGAACCATGTGATATGTTGATAAGATGAATATCCAGTCTAATTGTGGAGGTTACAAGAAGGAAAATGGTAACTGTGACAAGAAGAACCTAATTAAGAGGAATTGCTGATATGAAGAAAGTATTGGAACATGAAAAATAAGCTGGTGTATGACAAATTAGAACCACAGGCATCATTTTGAACATCTAAGAACATGAAGATAATCCAGCATGCCTTGACATAAAACATATTTAGAAATGACATAACTAAAAGGACGTTTAAAATTTGCTACTTGGAACATAAAAGAAAAGCCCATAAAGCAAGATAAGAATTAGAAAATTTGCAACAAGAAAATGTGTGTAAGGTACATAGAACATCCACTGTGTTATTCATTCAATTGTGGGTTGCATTTCAGCATTTTTTGCAATATCTGGGCATTGCAAATGAAAATATGTACTTAGACCATAATAAAGCAAAATATTACTTGGGCCATTATCATTTTCTATATGACTGAATTTATTCATAAATTTTTTTTAGCAAGATTAAGTTCAGCCATGGAAAATTTTACCATTCTAAAACTGGAAGAATCTCAATCGGTATTACCTTTTTCAGATCCGCGAGAATTAGAGGGCTACCACTTCTGCATATAACAGAAGTTCCTTTGGAGTCGAATTCCATTTTAGCAATGTCCATTTCCATCTCCTCCTTGTCTCGTTCGGCCATCACCACAATAATTCCTCCACCCAAACTCTCGTTGGCAATAGCAAGTTGATTCAGCAAAGATCCCTAGTCGTTCAACAATTTAATCACTATCTGGTAAGGAACAAATGCTGAAAGATATTGCATGGATTACCATTTACATTTTATCTCCCAACTCATAAATGTCTGCCAGAATCGCATAATCAATATCTATTTACAGATCCTTATTGCAACTAGAACTGTTTCGAAGAGAAAAAAGCCAGCAATTTCTCATGGAAGAAATACAGAAATCACAAATGAACAGGCCATGCAACTAGAAAGAATTTTACCAGTTTATCACTCCACCCAAGAATCAGGGTGTGGTTCTGCTCAACTACCTCACTCTTTCCTTTCCTTAATGAATCAAACTTCTCGGATATTGCATCAGATACAAGCCCAAGCATCATTGCAAAAATAAGCATCCCACCGAAGCTAATCGAAACAGAAGCTAATCTCGGACCAATACCTTCCGAGTTAGCATGGTTGCCTGAATCAGCTACGTATGTCCAAGATAACCATAGGCAATCAGCTAAGCAATCATCTGTCACGCCAAAAAGGGCCAGACCTCCAAGAAAGATGAGGAGTAAAGTTGCAACCAGCAATGTTAGTGGCTTAGCATATGGATGAACTGATAAGAAGACATCCACCCGATATGCCAGCTGCTTACTCAGAGAAACTTCTTCTGAAACTGTGTCCAGCGATCTCAATTTAGACACAAAATCAATGTACTTTAAGCTAACAATTGGTATTGATAATAGCGTTACTGAGACAATCAGAGCCACAACTTTCAAACTTTTACTAGAAATATCATCTATCTCCTGTAATCTGGAATCTACATAGCCTAGAGAGGGTGAAATATTGCAAGCTCGCAATGTGAAATGTAGTTTTGAAATTTGCTCCTGTAGACCACAACCAACTTTCAGTCAGTTGTGCATGTTAAGTAGCAAAAACAAGAAACCTTATCAGATTTCAGTCACGGATAGTAATAATATACCTCCAAATCATCGACCTGGTTGTGTAAAGAGAAATTCTTGTGCACTAAAGAAGCTATAGCTGTAATCACAATCTGCACCAACCAAACACAAACTCCAATAATTGTCACGTACAAAAGACGTACATATAAATCATACAGGTATTACCGCGGTTGAAACGGCCATTTGCCAGCGGACTCTGATCCGAAAACCGGAGAACCAAGCACCTTTCTCCCCAAACGTCGTCGTTTCCCTCAAAAGTTCGAATTTAGCGTCTCCTTCCTCTTGTTTCCCGGAGTTCTCCGGCCGACGAAGAAAGCTATCTCGTCGGGAAATCTCACCATACTTAGAGCCACTCGGAGCAGCAGGAATTGGAGTCGAAGGTGGACCTGGTGAACGAGAATGAGACGTTGACGACGACGGCGACGGCGACGGCGGTGGCTTCGGAGGCTTGGAGTCGGGGTGGCGGCGGTGAAGGTAGGGTTGGGCGATTCTAGAAGCGGTGGAGAATCGGCGAGGGTATTTTGGGGATTTTGGCGGCGGACGGTGGATGAATGTCGGAGAAGGAAAGAACCAGTCTCTGTTTGCAAACGGTGAGGGGGAGGAGTTGACGCCGTCTGGGTCAAGGTACATAAGTGGAATTCGGAAAAAGTTTGTTCTTGGTTATGTTGATATGTTATGTTAAAGTTGTGAGCTTGGGTTCGAGAAATCTCGTTGGTTCCTACAACTCTACAAGCTCAGCCATTTCTGATGAAGATCCTCGCCATCGTCACTTCTCTTCTCTTCCGTTCAGTATGCTTCCGGGGAACAACAGTTCCGTTGTTGCAAACAAACCGGACCGGACCGTACGGTCCGATCCAAAACTGGCCGGTTTTCATATATAGAGGTTTTTAGGAAAAACCGAACCGGACCACTGACCGGTTTAAAAATTTTCCGGTCGGACCGTACAGTCCGGTTCGGTTTTTACAACATTGCTTAAGTCTATGTTTAGATGAATGAACCACGATTAGCAGACTTGTTGTAGAAAGTATTGGATTATGTCGGTGTGTTATGTGAGTTTTGACAAGATCACACTGCATCATCAACGGATAGAAATCGTAGAAAGATCTTAGATAATGTGACAATAATTACGAGTTATAGTTGCAGTAGGACTCAATATCTAAAGATAGTGAAGATCTTCGAGGATAATTAAGGATGCTAGTTTGTAAACTCTTTCTTTCTGTTATCTTGTAGATTCTATCTTATTAGTTATGTCATCCAATTGATCAACGTGATATAATCTGATAGAGATAGACGCGATCTTAACACGATCTTAGGCAGTTCTGTTTAAGTGGGATTCTTAATGCAACTTGGCTTCCAAGCTAGAGTGTCTATATATAGCTCATTCAAGCTTTGCTATCCTTATTCAATCAGTGAAAGTATTCCTTGTATTCTTTTAAGAAAAAGTAATATACATGTTAGTTTTATCGTATCTGTTTTATTTCCTTGTTATCTTCATTTTCTTATTGCTTCCGTAGAATTGTTTCTTCGCGTGTGCGAGATAAATATTTTGAGAGTTGTTGAAAACTGAAGTCTTGTTTAAGCAGACCTAAGCGAGACTGCTGTGCAAAAAGTGTTGACAATCAACTTCGGTAAAAATTCGAGTCCTAATATGACTTTTGTATCGGTTGACATAAGCTAAGGGTTGACTTGTCCTCAACTTAAATTCATCTTCAGATGTCATTATTTTATGATGTCCCTTCCCGGCGAATTAAAAAAGAGGAAGCCTTGTGACCAATTGAGTTGAATTACTCTCTAATTGACTCTTTCATGATAACTACTATAGAGTTTTATCAAGACATTTTATTTTAAACTATAGAGTTTTATCTAGACGTTTTATTTTAAACTAATTACTGTGTGGTAAAGTAGCTCCAATATTTAGCGCTGCTAAGTTCTTGAAACAGACATTTGGTACCCGAGAAAATTTACTTTTTTTAAAAGATTCTTCTATCTAGTATTTTAATTTTACAATTTAGCCGAAATGAATGATGTTCAATTTGAACATCAAAATAATTTTAGATTCAAACCTTATTGAATTTAGCATGAAAAATAAAATTTACAATTTATTTTTATGGTTCTCTTATTTATTTCGATTATGATATTACCAGAAGAAAATTATTAAAATTGTAAAATTACATTTAAAATTTAAAATTTACCTAATTTTGCAATAATAAGTAAATTATAAAAATAATAAAATAATCAAGCATTTAATTTATTAAATAATTAAATCATTGTTAATATTATAACGAACGGTGTTGATTGTGGCCTGCAAACATACGTGATAAATAATATTACAGATTGATAATTATATTAATATATTGAAAAAGAAGAAACATAATAAAAAACCTTAATTTTTGTAAAAAAATTAAACATAAACTCTAGGATTGGATATGCATAATGAAACTTGGTTCTGTCTGATTTTGTTGAGGCTGGGCGCCGTTGTTTATATCCATGAGCTCACTTAACTTCAACCAGGAAGTATCCGCAAAACAATAAGGCACACCGGGTGTTGATCGCCGACAGACCCCTCCGATGCTTAAGTTAGTTCTTTTTTCGTAGGTTTTGTGGCTATAAATAGAGAGTAATAGGGTTTTTTAGTTCATACCTGCGTTATGAGGAGATAATGAACTTATATAGTAAATACATGCCGGGTTTAACTCATCATCTTGAACCTGGGCCTCGCACGACCGACCCAACCATAAACCTCCTACTTCTCGAGTCAGATCAGGGAGAAGGATCGATGAAGTACATAGGGTTCGTGCAACTCGTCTAGATGACAGCTCGTGATAGGCCCGACCGATCGGACATCGATGTTTAGTTAGAGCACTGAGTTTAATCATTACCTACGGCACGTATCCTCTGAAGGATTTTCAAAATTTAAAAGGGTACGTCCTTTTGTGTTGCTTTATGATCATGCGCATCTTTTCAACTGCTGCGTCGCTCTGGGTGTTTGACAACCCTAATTTACCACGGTTCAGGTTTTGCCACGCGTCCAACTTCGATTGGTGCACCCGTTTGATAATTGCTTGGAATTGACAAATTTCGTTCACTACCATTTCTGCGCATTCTCTCTACTCTTCATCTCTTTGCTTGCAGTCATCGGAATTTCCTTTTCACCGCTATTCAAACTCCAAACCTCAGTCACCGAACTAGGTACGTCCTCTCTCCTTTTCTCATCCTATACATTCCTTTTTAATAACCATGTCGTCGACCAGCCTTAGGAGTGAATCTAGACTTAGGGATGAAACTACCTCCTCCTCCTCTTTTTCATTGTCTCCTCGCCGATCTTCATTGCAAATGCCTATGAGACTTAACGAAGAAGTAGATACGGACCAGAAAGAGCTCCACCAGGAACCGATCGCCGAAAGTGCTTTACAAATTGTTGGGCTGCTTGAGAGAGCGGCGGAAGCGATGGAGGCGCCGAAGGTGGGGGGAAATGAGGAAATCATAGCGAGTGACCGGAAAGATGGGTAAGTCATTGAAAAGCCACCGAGTGACCCATCGACGATGATCGAAAGGGAATTGAATCGGTCAATCATCAAAAATAATATCCCTTCGTCCTGGGGACCTAGGTTGGTATGGAAGAACGAGCAGATCTATAGCTATATGGGAGCCTATTTTGCTGTTTCAGACAACTTTTTTTGGTTCGGTGGTATGAGGCTTCTGTATGTCCCAATCATTGATGAGGTATGCTACGCCTATAAATTAATGCCGAGCAAGATCCCCCCGAAAGGTTGGAGGTTCATTAACGGTCTTGCCCTACTGTGCCATCATTTTAGGTGTCCCCCATCGGTCGGTATTCTGCGTCAATTTTTGAGAATGAATCAGAGCTCAATCACTGGGGCCGGGATCCCTCATTTCCAGTATAGAGACACTAGGTATCGTCCTGCTGGAACAACTTCGTCAGTCAAGGCCTGGAGGACGAAGTACTTCTTTGTGAGGCTCCCGGGATCTACCTTTGAGTCTAAGTCGTGGAGGTATCCCTTGGCCGAGCAATGGAACAACACTTCTAGTTTGGCCTTTACTAGAGAGGAATCTGAAGTGATCGACTGAATTAAGGCGCTCGATCGGTATGGTTTCGACCGTCTTATTCTAGGGTATCTTGGAGGGGCATTAGCCAATGCCTTTTTAATTAACCCCTCACCTCGGATTAACGGGCTAGAAGAAGAAACTGCCCCTTCTGGTTGAGTCCTCGTAGTTTAACTGCCTTTTTTTAATGAATATTAGTTTCAATTTCTAACTTACTTCTATAATTATGCAGCCATGGTGAAGCTCAAGAATCTCACCTCGCCTCCGATTCTCCTAAGTCCAAAAGCCAGTACAAAGTCAATAAACCTTCCTTGAAAATGAAGGAGTGAAGCAAGAAAGTAGAGGTCAGCAAAGATATCACTCAGCCGACTGCGCCTGACAAGTCCACAGTGTTACTGACCCGATCGGCTGATGAGGACCGAGTGGTTATGA
This sequence comes from Erythroxylum williamsii, assembly GCA_027564335.1. NCBI lineage: Eukaryota > Viridiplantae > Streptophyta > Magnoliopsida > Malpighiales > Erythroxylaceae > Erythroxylum > Erythroxylum williamsii. The sequence continues at coordinate 31,164,432 of JANITW010000001.1, read as the reverse complement.
AACAAGAGGTGAAACGGCCACTTAAAAGAAAGAAGACTACTCAGAGTGTTAAACGATCGCCCCGCCATTTGGACAAAGGTAAGGGGAAGGAGCAAGTGCCTAGCTCCGAAGAGTGGGTGTCCACGATCAGTCTAAATAAGGCTGCATCACTTAGGGACACCAATGTGGCTCTTCATGTTGCCCAGAAGGTTGTCCCTCCTGCGGACGAAGGGTTTTTGGATTCGTTGGGCGACAAGGAGATGATGGTCGGTCTTGTGCGCGGCTTAGCAAAGGTAATCTCCAACCCCACTTTTTTTTTAACAAAATTCTTCTTAGTAGAATCTGACGTTCGCCTCTGGAATGTACTAGCGTATTGATCAGTTCGCTGAAGTCACCCAATCGATGGACCTGGAGATTAAAGATCTTCTTAGCCAGGTTACCATTTTGAGGATTCAACTTTCAGAGATGGAGGAGG
>JANITW010000001.1:31136850-31147301 GCA_027564335.1 Erythroxylum williamsii | reverse complement strand
GGGTCCGGGGGCCGGGTACGGGGGATGGCATACCCGCCCCGTTGCCATCCCTAGACCAAAGAGACAATATGAAGTAATGCGACCCAGGTTTAGAGGCATGTTCGGAGGTACTTACTGTGAAGGTGGATCGTCACAGACTGCAGCTCGCACTAACTCACCTCCTCCCCGTCCAGGGCCTATAGTTGCAGATAAGGTATCACCTACTGCTCGTCATGTTACACCTTCCCATTCCCAACTCATATATCATCCAATACCGCTTTATCTAATGGAGGAGAAGCCCGCCAGCCTAGAGCTAAGGGACCTGATGGAAGAAAGTACATAACAATTGTCAACAATCTGTAAGTGAAATCACATTAATCATTATTTGTTTTTAATTAAATTACATGTTTATCAGTTTTTTCATTGTATAAAATTACTTCTTATATTAGGTTGGTTCCCTTTGGATCGTGTCCCAGAAATATGAATTCTAAATTTAAGGAAACGATTGATCCTGAGGGTTATGTGTGGAAGAATATCTCTCTAGCCACGAAAGGGTTTTACTTTCAAGAGTTTGAGATAAAATAAAGATTTATTTTCTTTTTATATTGATTTATATACACTAATTAGATAAATATTATTACATTATAGTAGTTTAAATTTTTTCTTCTTATTTTAGAAAGAATTTTTCTGAGATTTTGATATCGACGCCATCATACATAAAGTATGGGAGAGGCGAGTTCGTACACGTTATCGCAACTTTATTAGTGCAATACATAAGGCTGGTGTATGATCATCTTATATGTCGGAGCAAATATGGAGTTGTTTGCTTGTATTGGAGAAGCCCTAAGGCAATGCCTATTTCAGGGCAACACATGTTATTCGCAATCCTCTATGTCCAGTACAGCAACGTCTACTAGACCAGCGCAAACCAATGAAGTCACTAAACTTCAGACCACAGTGCAGACATTGATGGAGTAGATGACTCAGTTGAGACAGGAGATGGAGTAGTTAAAGGGGACAGATAGCAGCTGAGAGCACCCGCGATATTAGGAAATTAGGATTGTTGTAGTCATTTGTTTTGAACTACAAAGACTTATCATGTAGACTGTAATATTTTTATTATCGATGAAGAAAATTTTAACTTTATATCATCAATCAGCTTTCTGTTTAAACAAATAAATTTATTATGCATATATAATTCATAACTGTTGAAATTATGCATTTTTCATAAGATCATCAAATAAAATTTCATGTCGGGACTTTTTTTTTAATTTCTTAGTTTCAATTACCGATGAAATACACATGACCGTCGCAAAAAACACTATAATTACTGACAGAATACCATAAACCTTCGGGAAATTGTTTATGGTATTTACCAACCGTTCTTTCTCTTCCGTCAGTAATATTGAAACCTTTGCAATTATCATAATGATGGTTTACTGACGGTTATATCTGTCCGTCGGTATATTTTACCGATGAAAGAATACAAATAATTTTCGTCGTTAAATTTACCTACGGCTGTATTAATGACGCTTTTGTTCGTCATTTTATTCCATCGGTAATTTTTATTACCGACAGAATTCTCCCGCAGTCCCGCTTACTCTTGGTTTTTTTCCGTCAGTAAATCGCAGATTTCTTGTAGTGAATAGAAATACTAATGTTAGACAATAATTGAAAAATAATTAAATTTTTGGGTATTCATTAGTTGCTATTTTTAAAGGTAGAATTATGATTACAAAATTTAGCAAAATTTGAAAATTTTGTTGTAATTAACCCTAGATTTTATATAAAATCTACGTTTGAAGTAAGAACACAAATGAAATGAAAAGATCAACTTTGGAGTTTTTCCTTTACCTTTCAAAAAAAAAACTTTGATTTATTCTTGAAATTAGGCACTCTATGATCCTAAGGGTATAAATACGGGATCTGAGGAACGACGCTAGCCTTCCAAATGTAAAATTTAGAGCGATGACTACGTCAATTGGTTGGATAAAGCATTGCCTAGTTTAGTTGACACCTCATGAATTAATGTCTAATACAGTAGTTTTATAAGTAAGTTTAGTCAGTTGTAGGTGCAAAGTCAATGTAGTGGTTCTTTTTAACGTTTATCACTGTTGGGCCTCAGTATATCATTTTCATCCCAACGGTCACATAATTTTGCACTTCGAGGTAAAAGAAGTCTATGATTTGCAGGCTGTAAAGTACTTAATTATCATTCGGCCAACTAAAAGCATTAGGCCTCCATCGGTTACGTCACTAATTAGCCGTTGGAGGGTCCCCTGCAACGGTCATTTTTTTCTCCTTGCTCCCCTTATATATGGCTTCTTGCAGTTTACTTCTCAATTCCATTCAAAAGATTCAATCTTTCTTTAAGATCATAGCAAGATTTTGGCTGCTGAACACCTACCCATCTCCAAAATCTTGTTCTCTTCGCAAATCCACAAATGGGTCTCTCCATCAACAACAGCAAGTCTTGGTATGTGGCTCAGTCTCACCCCCACAAGTACAAGATCTTCCTTATATCAAACTACATTCTTTTGTGTGCAGCCTCTAGTTGCATATTCCTCACTCTCTCCCTTCGTTTGTACCCCTCTCTATGTGGTTTCTTCCTCATTTTCCTCCACATTCTAACCATCGTTGGTGCGGTGACCGGCTGCGCCGTGGCGGCGTCGGGGTCCAGTAAGTGGTATGCAACTCACATGATGGGCACTTCATTAACTGCGATATTTCAAGGCGCAGTTTCTGTGCTTATCTTCACTCAGACAAGTCAGTTCTTGGGGTACTTGAAGTCTTATGTTAGAGAAGAGGATGGTGCAGTGATACTAAAGATGGCTGGTGGGCTTTCTGTATTGATCTTTTGCTTGGAGTGGGTTGTGTCTGCTCTTGCCTTTCTGCTTAGGTACTACGCCTTTGTTGAGGGCAATGGTAATGCTTGTGGGGCTGGTGGTGGCTCTTATGTTAGAAACGGGAAGGATCAAGATGAGGACATGAAAAACTGGCCTTGGCCATTCCAAGTATAAGAGTTCATATGATGGAGTTAGTGATATTGGTACGCTCAGCTTTGCTTTTGTTATTGATAATTGATTGATATTTTGTAATTGTGTTTGTCCTGTGTGTTAAGGGCAGATATATATATTTGAGAAACAGTATATTTCATTAATTCGTTGAATGAAAAGTGGGTTTTTATCTTTTCAAGTTGCTTAATGCTTTGATCCAAATCTTTCTATACTCCAAATAATCAAAAGAAGGAAGAAACTAACCAAAAGGAAATCAAATAACAAGAAAGAAAATAATGCTAACATTTAGAATTGGGATAATTTTTTTGTAAAATTTTGGATAGAAAGAGTTTTTGCTTCTGTGAAATTAATTTCTTGTTTACTTTTTGGGAGAATTTATTCCTTAATTAAACAATTAGACATTTTATGCATTGTGTGAATTTATTGCTATATCGAGAGTTACTCCCTTGACGTAAAATAATAAATCAATCAAGTTTTTTTTCTGTCTCTTATTGAATGTTTTTTATCGCTCCATAGATGATAAGCTAGGGTGGTTATTTCCTAATTTTGGGGCTATGAGATGAAGATTGAAGTGGATATATGTTCAATATTTCATGGGACGGCAAAGAAGGTGAAGATTCTAGCTGTGCCTTTGATTATATTATGTCAAAGTTTATCTCAAAACTATAAAACCTCTTAATGAGAATTTATAAATTTTTATTTATAGCTAAAATGCAATGTTTTGGTTGGGGAGATGGGTAATAAAAAACTAAGAGGGAAAGAATTCAAAAAGTCACAAGAAAGCAATGGGTAAGGAAGAGACATATCTAATAAAAGATGGAACTTATCCTCGTTCAAATTTTCGTCTATTCAAAGTTTAATTTGAATATTTTGTAAATTTTAAGGTTTATTTTGATAAAAGTGTTGACATGAACTTTTGCACTTTTTGTCATTACAATTTAAATGACAAGTCTTCACCTAAGATTATCTAAATTCATTCTATATATTAACTTTTGTTCTTCAAAACCCAATACTAAGAGAGTTATTTTATCAAAATAAATAAATAATTAAATTCTTAAAAATTTATCAAAATTATATTTAACTTGATAAGGGGATCACATCCTTTTTCATTTCAATCTACTTTAAAAAAAATTCTATATCTCCCCTTGAAGTCATTATCTGCTAGAAAATCTAACAGGGAATGACAAAATAACATTATGTTACTTTTGTTATGATAAGAACTTGTGCCACAACACCTACAAGCGTATGATGAACTTGTGCCATAAGGTTTCTATTCAACTTAGGACAATAATAAGGGTTAATTAAACTGGACTTCGCTATGATTTAGTCAATTTTCACTTTATATAATTTAAAAATCTATCATTTATTCCCCTGAAGTTAAAAATGTTAAATTTTCTAACAGATGACTTTAAGGAATAACCAAAATATCTATGTCATCTAAATAATACTACAGCACCATTTTTTACTAGGTTTCTAATGGAAATGATGTTATTAAAATCAGTTAAATAACATTTTTGCAAATAAGTTATTAAAGTGAAAAAATGTTCAAACCATATGACGATATTACTAATATAGAATAATTATACTCTTTCAAACATGCTAAATTAATTTTTCAAATTAATTTGTGAAAAATTAATGATGTAGCGATTTTCTAAAACAAATGGCAATTAAAAAGCGTATACAAATCGCCCGGAAGGTTTCTTTCTTAAGTGAGAGTTTTTGATCCTGGTTGACAAACACAACTATTGAAGGAAGCCTGGTTTATTTACTTTTCAATAAGTAAAAGTCCAAGCCCAACCAAGCTCAAAAAACACTAAAAATAAGTGGCATCAAACTACATAATTATTTCGAAGAAAAAAGAAGTTTCAAAGAGACTTGGATTGAAACGGCCTGAAAAAAGTTACTTGGCCCACATGATATAAAACGTACAAGAGGCCCATGATCGTGGCCTGCATTAGGCAGAGACCCCAGATACACAAAAAAGTCGATTTTTTAGAGATATTTTGGACCTTTCGAGCCCAAAAAAACCTAGGGCTATATAGCCATAACACATTAAATATATAAATAATGAGACAAGAGAGAGCAGGAGCTTTTGGCATCAGCCACCATCACGAAATCCTAGAGAGAGTTCATTGAGAGATTCAGAAAGAGACGAAGGAAGAGAGATGTGGAGAAGAAGCCTACACAAAGTACTTCCCCCGTCGTTGTTGCCATCATCCATCAGATTTATTTTCCAATGTATTTCCATTTTGATCTATGTATAAAACTAGAATAGCTATTGAAATTTATGAATATTGAGGATTCTCTAAACTCACATTTGGGTTATTTTTATCTTTGATTCAATAAAAATCTTATTGTTTATGTGAATTGGATTCATTGTAATTGATTTCTACATTTTCATAAATCGTTAATAGACTGAGAAGATGAACCGATGAAAAATAATTAAATTGGCTAAAAAGAGATAGGTAATTTAATAAGAACGAGAAATCAATCAAATTGGTAATTGTGTGACAAGAGATCTCACATAGGTTCTGGTAATCTAGTAGAAAACTTTAGATCTAATTAGGGTTCAGATAAATTGTGAAATGAGAAATTGCAACTTTCCATAATCTGATTAGGGTTTATAATTTAGGACTTTTGGTTATAACTCGAGAGAGAGTAACCAACCATAGGATAGTCCAGGATCAATAATCCGACATTTTATAATTAATTAGGTTAGTGTTCCCTTTCTCTTAATTGGTAATTCCTTAGGTTGATTTTTGGTATATGCATTACAATTTGTTGATTTGTTAATTTTTTTTATTTATTCTTAAGTTGAATTGGTTGATTGAATTGATTGATTAAAGTACGTTATTGTTTTAGCTTAGTTACAGTTTAATTTTTGCAATTTATTTCGACCTTATAGTTTAGGATTAGATTAACCCTCCTGATGGAATTGACATCTTAGATACTACGCGAACGACCCATACGCTTGCAACATATCAAGGTTAAAATATTAAAACTACATATATTGGAAAATTGCGATCAATGGTAACAACAAAAAATTATTAATTAATCACTTAAAGGATGTAATTGAAATTTTTTCACTTTCCTAGTTAGAGCCATGGTGTTTTTATATTATTGGAACTAGTGGCTATAAAGGTTCAGAAAGAGAGAGTGCAAAAATGGTAGATAATTGAGACAAGAGGGTATGTTGGACCCCGATTTTTTAAGTGAAAATTAGAAATTATTAAATGAAATAAAATAAGTATTTTTGTATATGTATTGTGTAATAGATGTTTATATGCTACAAGGAAGTTGATGAGAAAAAAAATGAGTAGTGAAAGTATGAGATTTTGGAGAATTAAGAAGAAGTTTGACTTTTTGATCATAGAGAGTTGACTTTTTGATTTAGCATAATTTGAGAAAATGACCTTCACGAAACTTGTAGCTTATATTAAAAGCTTTCTGTCGCCATAAAGTTTGATATTTTTTGATATCGGGAGTGAAAGTTATGGTCAGTCAAAGTTTAGGATTATTTGACTTTGTTTATTAAATATACTATGAAGAGTAATTTTATGTGTACTATTTTGAGGCCACTTTTTGTATTGATATAGTTTGAATTGAGTTAAGTGGTCTTCATGAAAGTCATATAAGATTTTTCAAGCTTTACAATGATGTATAATATGCAAGTTGTGGATGTGAGAATTGAAAGTTATAAATCTGGAAGTTTGGTGTGTTATAGGTTCACCTAGATTATGGCATAATCTTTGACTGAGAAATTGATTTAGTTAGAGGTTGAATTAGTTTTTAAGTTCTTAATGAAAGTTGAAGATGTTGATTTGATCTTTATTTTAATATAAAGTATAGAATTTTTGGATCATAGAATGTGAAGTTATGATTTTTGGAAGTTTCTATTATTGTTTAGCATGATTATTAGAGGACAGAACTTTTGATTAGAAATTTGACTTCTTTAGAGGTCAAATTGATTTCTCTGTCCTTCATGAAATTTGTAGGTGACTTTCTGATCTTCTCATTGATATAAAGTATGATATTTTTGGACTTTGGAGATGGAAGATAGAAATTTCCAAAGTTAAGCATTGTTTATGGTTACATCAATTGGGGGCAATATGGGTAGATCACTTATGTTTTTAAAGTCTAAGGCATACATGGAGGGGTATTGAGGTCTTTTGAGCTTATTTACATCTTAATTAAAACAAAAAGGGAAGTAGCAAGGAGGCTTGTGGTCGTTTATGTGAGAAGAAGAGGCCAAAAGGATTGCAAGTAAGAAGGAGTTATTGAAACTACGTAGTTTTGATATAGGTTTTAAGTTGAGAAACAAGTGAATTAAGTCATTTGGAGAGGAAGCTCACGACACTACCTAAGAGAAAGGGAGATTTCGGTAAAGAGGGAAGAAGAAGAAGAAAGGTTAGGGCTTTGGCTTATCTTGCTTTAGAAAGGAGAAATTGAGAGTTCTTTAAGGAGGAAAAGGAAGAACAAGGGTTAAGCTTCCATTAGAAGCAAGAAGAATTTCGTGGGTCTCTCTTTAAGGTAAGGGAAATGTGAAATCTTTTGAAATTATAGATGGGTTTTGGTGTAAATGGCTTAGGAAAGTTATGGGTAAGGATAGATAGGTTCATTTCCATGCTTTCATCCCCTAAGAATGCCCAAATTTTGACATCTCATGTTATATGGGATGATTTGTGTTTGATGAAGGTCAAGTGAGGCAATTGGAGATTGAGGAAGGACCAATTGACTAAGCTCAAGGCTAAGGAACTAAGGTGGGTAATATTTTAATGGTTGAGTTAATAAGCTACTCAATTGTTTTGAAATAAATGATATCTAATGCTTTCCAATGATTTATAAAGTTTGTATAAATGATTCTTTGTGATGCTTTGAACTTGTATGAGATGTCTTTATATTTGGAAATAATTGTGAAATGATTTGTGAAGTGAAAAAGGTTTGAATATGTGATTTCAGAAAAATGCCATTTTGGGCAATTATGTGCGAATTATGTGAATTGCATGATTATATGGGTTTGTGTTGGTCCCTTAAGAGTCAGGTGCACCTGTCTAATCATAGGCTTCTCTCGCCTGCCCGGTAGCAGCATTGGAGCTCCTCACGGACTCCCATAAGTTCACAGCTACACATGACCGCTTTGCGAGAATGTGTAGTACGTTCTGTTTCGGATCCACCCGAACCACTTTTCTGTGATTATGTGATAGTTTGATGTGTGATTGGTTTGATATTATGAGTTCGCAAGGAGTTTTGATAAATTGAAAGTGCTTCAATCAATGTGATTTTGGCTTTGGAAATGAATGATGAAATGAAATTGTGAAAAGTTTTGATAAATTTGAAAGGTTTTTATCAATATGAAAATTGCTTTGAAAATGAAGGAATAAAGAATGTTTTTGCTTATTTTCTTAATTATTAAGCTGTTACCTACTGAGCCGTCGAGCTCACACCCCTTTCCCCTCCACAGGTGACGAGCGAGAACCCGAGTTACAGTATCGGGATTGAGCCATTACTCCGATGCTTTTACTTTAGAAGTCATTTTTGGAAACAAAGCTTTAGGTTGCATTTTGGAGAATTGACTTCCTTTGTACTTTGACATTTGATATTTTGGTTTGTAATTGGGCTAAAATGCCCTCTAAAGTCTTGTAATAACTTATATCGTCCGTATAAATGCAAGAGTTTTAAGTTTTAATGTATTTTTGTGCCATTTGTATATGTTTATAACAATGTATTATTGTATGGCTTGAAGTTGAAACGAAGAGGAAGAATATGTTGCTTATAGTTTGATAATGTTTAGATATATATATAGGAGTGGGATTTGCTGCCTTTTGAGTTGTGTATAGATATATAATTGGATTGGTTTGTGTTGTGGGAGATTGAAAATTGAGTTTTGTGTAGGTATGGAGTTTGTATGAGAAAATTTAAGTTTGGCTAGTGGAATTTTTAAAGGAGGTGCTGTCAAATTTTTACAAAATTTGACAGAAACTTTGCTTAGGTTTTAGATCCCCTTAGAGCTTGAATTGGATTGGGAGGTCTACTTGAAATTTTTATTACATGTTTAGAGCTTTCCAATGGTATATAGTTTGTCATCTTTGGAGTTAGGATGAAGAATTTATAAGGTTGGGAAAACATTTAGTTACTGTTCGTATGGCTACTTTTACTGTTTCATTGGTCCTTATATGAGCAGTACATTTGAGTGAGTTTTACCCTCTTTTAATGGCTGAATTGAGTTTTGCATTCTTCATAAAAGATGTAGCATGTCATTTAATCTTTCCAATGATATGAAGTTTGTGATTTTTGGATGTTGGAAAAGAAAGATATGTGTGTTACAAGTGATGATGTTACTTATGTTTTATGTTTGCGATAGCTATAGGAAAATGTAATGAATTTGTAGCTTTGATGAACCAATTAAGAATAAATTTGTGAATTTGGTGAGTTGAACTTGGAGTTTGAAGTGTTATGAAGTGTTTAGGCTTTAGAATGAGTGAATTTCTGAAGTGTGCAAGTGTTTATGGTGTTAGGTTGAAGATTTGAGGCTTGGGAAAGGCATTGGAGGCTTTGGGGAGCCCCAGTGTCCATTAAACGTACATGGATGTCCATTTAACGGACATTCTTGGGTGCAAAAACACCCCTTGGCCAGTCAATTTCGGTTAAACGGACATGCATGTCCGTTTAACGGATATTTTCGGGTCATTTGGGCCACCTTCACCCGTACATGTCCGTTTAACGGACATTCATTGGAAAGATGATGATTTTTGAGGTTTTTAGAGGTCGAATCTCATTTTGTGGTCTTCATTAAAGTAGTAGGCCTAAATGGATTTTTTCTAATGGTATAAAAATGAACTCCATCTGATTTCTATATTGAAAGTTATGGCGATCGCACCAAAAGATGTTTAAATTGATTTCGGGTGTGAACATAGTCTATTCCTTTGGGCATAACTCCCTCCTCCGACCTCCAATTGAGGTAAGACTTAAACCAATAGATTTCCAAGACATATATCTTCCTCTACATAAATATTTGTATCATTTTAAGTTAAATTGAGGAAGTTAGCATTAAAGTAAGTGAGAGTTCAGTTAGGAGATCATATTTGGAATATGATCCCTTTTAGGCTTTTTAAGCATATCTTGAGCTATATAACTCCGTTTAGGGTGATTCTTGTTTCAAAACGGACTCGAGTTTTAAAGCTACCATTTGTATGAATAAGTCAACTTATGATTTTGGTAGTCAATTAGTCTGTGCTCACCACGAATGTAGAGTTACAGCTAATGACCCTGCAAGGTAATAAGCACAAGGTTCATGATTTTGCAGGTTAAATTCCAGAAACAAGTTTTCTTTCGTGGTTGAGTTTTGTTGGAGGATGAGTTTTCCAAAAAGGGAAATTGTATTTGTTGGACCAATGGTGGTTGACAAATTAAATCCCTTTATGTTTTGATAATAATAAAATATCTAGAATTAGTTAA
>JANITW010000001.1:31091920-31106434 GCA_027564335.1 Erythroxylum williamsii | reverse complement strand
TACTCTCTCATCATCAACTTGCTAAATTCACCTATCTTAATCTCATATAACAATTCACATTCTTGAATTGTCTTTTTTTTTGCACATGAATAATTTACCACAAATTCCTCATTTAATGTTAATTTATACTTCAAAATTTCAAGAAAAGTTTGGGGTCAAACATATACACACACACACACACATATGTATATATAAGCATATATGTTTGTATGCATGTATGTATTTATATATATCTTAATGGTTCAATAATTTTGAACTAGTTTTATGATATATAGAATGATGTCAAATTAAAAGACATACGACAGTTATGATCCTCTCTATTTTTTTTTCAATTATGATTAATGTTGTGACAAAAAAAAGAGGATTTAACTTTTATTTTATGCATATTATATCATATTATTAAACTATGATTATGTTATATGGGTCAAATAAGTGATTGTTAAATAATATCATTAAGTGACCCATATTTATTGGTTTAATTATGCAAGTATTTAAATCTTATTAATCACTTGAAAGGAGATTATCATTAAATAAAATAATTATTTTTTTATATTTTACGTTAATGGAGAATAAAATAAGAGGAAAACAATTAAAAATTATCTTTTTGACTTTTAACAACAATTTTTTATCCATTTAAATTTAGTTTTATTTCATCAAAAACTCAACTAAAGAAAGAAAAGGTTAAGAAAAAGAAATCAAAATCTTGTTTTATCAAAAATTGATCTTGATCAAAATTCAAAAAGATTCTTTTATCTTGTCATAGAAAATTGTTAGATTCTAAAATTTAGGGAACTACATATTTAAAGATTACATTTAGCACTGGATCATTACAAGAAACACTTGAGATATAGTGTAATAACAAAAAAGAAAACATAAAAATCAACTCCTACATTTCATCACTAACAGTATAAATGATACTGTTAGTATCATTTACAAGTAAATGATATTAACCTGGTGTTCTATCAATATTACAAGTAAAAATGAAAATGATACACTAACAGTATAATGAAAGAATTTAACGTATGTTACAATTGTTCAGCTGGTACTTGTGTTACAGAGGGAGGAGACGAAGGCTTGTCATTTTCACCGGTCGAACCATGTGATGAACTGAGGTATGAGCGAGCTAATTCTAACATCACTTGAACCTCTTTCTTGTACTGCACATGATTAAACAAAGACAATTGAAACTTTTAATACAATAATGCCATGAAGACAATCAAACGATTTAGAGGATAAAAAACTGAAAGCTTTATTCCTGAATCTCGTGAAGTCGAGCAAGCGGGGCAAGAAGAAGAGGAAAAAGGAAAAGGCAAGAGAAAGGTGTGAACAAGAACAAACCTCGTCTATGGCTCCTGTTTTAATTTTTGACTGCATCACACACCATTTCTTGAAATGTGCACCTGTAAAAATGAGAGAGTAAAAGTTCCAAATTCCAATCATTGTTACAAATAATGAGAATAATTAAGACAAGACAATGCAACTGAATCCTTACCGACTTTTATATCTATCTTAGATGAATTTTCATCTGCGGTCTCTACTGTCCATCGGCAATGAATCTAATGCAGCACCAGCATATATAGAAACTAGTTAGTTCCATATCAGGGCGACATGGGTAATGAAAATAACATCAGCAAATTCTTAATCTTTAAACTGATATCAGTGGGTAAGGCATGTACCTCGAAGTATGATCCGAATGGAACATCGTGTGCCTGTTGGACCGTCTCGAATACCTATCCCAGGCATACAAATGAAAATTACATTATACATGTCATATAAAGAGAAACAGAACAAGATTCAGATTTGTCCTATATATCATGGAGTGTCGAACAGAATATGGAGCAAGAAACGGCATCAAAGGCTAAACAGAAGACTCACAAGAATTTTCTTGTCAGGTGATAAGACAGTATGCTGATATTCCGTCATGGCTGTATCTGGAGGGCACATCGGACTATTACATTTTGATCTGAATGTTATCTCTCTAACTTGGCCGTCATAGTCATCAGCGGCATGCCACTGTCCCATCTGGAAGGAGCACAAAATTTTAACACCACACATATGAAAAGCCTTCATAAATATTAGGAACAGAAGTCAGCTAAGCCACATTGCAAAATTGCAATTAAGTACTTAAAAGAGGATCCGTGAATAAAATTGACAATGAATCTAGTTATTTCGCAATCTGCAGCAGAACCAGCAAGTCTCTCAATACTGTGCAGCCACATTAAGTCACAAGTCACAGCCAAATCAAGCATGTTAAAGGATGAATAAAGGACAAATTAACTCTCCCACTAACTAAGCTTGATAAGTAAATAATAGATACTTTAAATGGGCAAACTTCTATCCCAAATTAAGGAACTGGAACAAAGGATAACATTAGGGCAGAACTGACACCAAAGAATTAACTTAATCACCAGAAAATTCACTAACATCTCTCAAAATCTTTAAGATTATCTCATCCAACAAACTTTCAGCATGCCACAGCACTTTCTAGCTTTCAGACCCATAACCCTCAACACATGCGAGGCATAACGAATGAAGAGCATGTATATTCAATCAACAAATATTTCTATATCAATAATCTGCATAAACAATTTCGAGCTTACACAAAGATTCGTGTCCTTTCGAGTAGAACGATACTCATTCGTAAATTTGGAATCATCACTCAACAACGTATCGAGAAACTGCTCAGCTGTACAGGGGAATACATCCTGAAAGAAAAGGTTGCGGATCATACAAACTGAAAAAGATAGCTTATAAAACTCAGGAATGGGTTGCAGAACTAAAATTAGTTTATTTTAAGTCGCAATTTTGAAAAAGAAGGCCACAAGTATCTTACGTTGTATATATCAACTAGAACCTCTTTTTTGATAAAAGCTTGAAGCTTTTCACTTTTAGGTGCAATATCTTCGGGAGCCTTGGGTTGCTTTCTACCACCCCTAACAGAACTACTATGTGCACGCAGTGCTGATTCTTCGCTTTCCTACACAATCATAACAGCATTATGAATGATAAAGGAGGCCAGAAAGATAATGACAGAGGGGCTTTCCTGTGGGACCACCCAGAAGGTTTTGTAGGTTCCGACAGTTGCCGATTTCACACATGAATGAGACACAATTAATTGATGATATAAGCCCAAAGACATGTCCATATGTAAGCAATGTCCTAGTAGTTTTCTTGGTGTTTGGAATTCATCAAGAACTCCGAACTCTTGATTCAAAAACTAATGGTAGATCTTAAGGGAAAAGCAATCTTTGGAAAAGGGAGCCATAAAGCACATAACAGACCTTCTTCTCAGATTCTGATATTGCATGATAGTTCCTAGCTGCACGCTGTAGTGCTTTTAATGCATTGTTTCTGTTCCAAAAAGATGCAAATTTGTACCTGACTCGACCTGAAAATGAAGAAGATAAAATGATTAGCAAAATAATGAGACTGAATCATGGATATTAAAGCTGCAAATGAAGTGCTCCAAATGACACAATCTAGACAATATATAACTATTCTACAATCAGTAAAGAAAAATTATTTCTCATACATCAGGTTTATCAAGCTCAATTTGCATGTTCTTAACGATAACGAAGACATGTGAATGAATACAAATTGTCTTCCATACTACTTTTCTCTTCCCTACACCTCTCGTCATAAGCATCATAATTTAAGTAAATGTCATAACAAAAAACCACGGCAGTAACTCACTGGGGGAAGGGGGATTCTGCAGACAAAGACGATGAGGAGAACTAGTTATAATCCTTGTGAAGTCAGATATGTGGAGGCAGATCACCATATATTTTACATTGGACATGACTTTCTAACTGGTGGTTAGGAGGAAAAACTATGCCAAGCAACTTGTTAGCTTTCTAATTAAATGGAAAACAAAGCAGTTCCATTTAGACAGAAACAATAAATTCTATGTATTAACTAGCAGAAATGACCAGAAACATCAACCACATATAGCTTAATACCCACTCAAGCTATTCGACAAACTTAAATGCTTCTTGCATGACAGAAACGAACATACACATAGATAATCAGCAATCCGAAGTTACTTTTCTGCCCATAATAGAAATCTGGACGAAAACATTAGAAGGTTCAAGTGTTTGATTGATAAATTTAGCCACTAACCATCAGGACTTCCTAAAGGGGGTACACCATGACCACCAGCGCCCATTCGTAGAATGATTGTTACAGCAGGATTTATGAATGCATGTTGACTTCTGCGTATCTAAATGAATTAAAAAATAGGTTAAATGAGAGAAACTTTCAGGTCCGCCAATTTGGCCGACCAAATACCGTCAGAGTTGAACATATTGGATTATATACCTCATCAATATCCCCAAAAGGTATGACCACCTGTGACATAAGAAGACACGATCAATCAACTAAAACACAACAAAGGCACGGCCAACATGTGCAAATTACATGAACAACGTGATTAAATAAATTATTCAGCACAAAAGACGTGGAAGTTTATGGAATGAAGAGTGAATAATGTACGCAAACTCAAGCACAATGAACAACAACTGAAAGACAAGCCAAGAATCCTATGCCCAGCTTCAATTACTGCTACAAAATGAGACAATTTTTCATTGCGAAAGGCACCAGATTCCATGATAAGCTTGACCACTCTGGTTTCCAATTTTAAAGATTACTAAGCAGAGGGAATGATACATATGGTTAGCTTAACTAGCAAATCTTCGCTTAAAGAAGCTACATTGAGAAAAGTGCAACCTTCTCATTAATATGCACAGACCAACAAAATATCAACTAATTCAAAGCAGAGTTTCTAGATATGCAAAAAAAGATACAGATATGCAAAAAAAATCGAGGAATAGTAGATAAGTTAATTAACTAACCTTAATTTGCTTAGAGAACACATTAGAGTGGAAGCATATATGCCACGTAGAGACATACATGCGGCCATGGTACAAGAATGATCTCTCCAGGGCACATGAAAAACTATGTTCAACAACCTGAGATACATAGATTAGTTAGCGAAATTCTTGGTACGAACTCAGAAAGGAATTGTTGGTAGACAAAAAGCACTTCTGAAAATGAGGCACACAACTTGCCTCGTCTGGAAGAAGATCAAAAATTGTTTGTAGAGGACCAGGCTTTTGGTGAACCACGGTAGGCCTTTGTTTGTCTATAGAGATCCTCCTTCGATTTGCTCCAGCAAATCCATTCATTATCCTGTCAGCAACATTTCAAGTTAGTTGAAGTTTAACTGATGGCACTTAACTAAATCATCAAGACATGGCAGTTCTTAATATGTGGAATTTCAATTACATGCACTCAATTTTAGATTTGTGTCCACACATAGAATGCCTCCGATTCATTTACCGCCCCCAAAACTTGTGTTGAAACGTGGAACATATACAAGTATTATGACATGAACAAAGTACCATAAACTCTAATTATTAGAAAGGAATAAACCAAAAGCCTACCTGGTTGAATTTGCAGAGAGTTTTAAAGTTTTTATATTGAGGCAAACCTGAAAAAAATGAGCATTTATATTACCTTCGTTGAGAAACAAAAGGAAAAAATAAAAGAAATTAAGAAAATAGGGGATCAATGGGTAATAAATTCATGAACAAAGCTCACCTGTCCCGATGGACTATCTAATGTGTGCCATATTGCACCACTTTGACCTTCAGTATCAACTGTAACAGTTACAGATCCAAGAACAGCACTCTTCCATATTATGTCCCAATCATATATTGTTACATTGATCTGCCACATAAACAGAAGTATACCACTTCAGCAAAGGTTCATTGCACTTGCGTATCTGCTTGATAATAGATGACTAATGAAGACATTAAATAGTTACGTGCAGCAGCTGAGAACTCTGTGATAATTACCTCAACAGGAAGTTCTTCAGCTGAAAAATCAAATTCTTCTCCCCACATGGGATTTCTAGACCCAGGGACCATTGAGCTGTCATAATACCAAAGACAGAAAATTAACTTGATGTACAGAAGATTCGACCAAATATCTTACTCCACGAAGAACATTCTATTGAGAGAAGATTTCTCACATGGTGCAAAATAATGTGGCATACAATAGCCGGCACATTTTATCTTGTGATTTTATATATACCGATTTCCTTTACTTGTAAGTTATTTTACATAAACTTCATTATGCTCAAATATTTCCACTTTCTGATCAACTAATAGCTTCAATTACTTATTATCACACATCTAGAAGGGAAAAATCATCATCAAAAGAAGGTGCTTTTATCTGGGGCAGATCCGCTGTCCCCTTTTACCCAATACCCCCTGTCCCCTTTTGATCGAGAGAGGGGATAAAAGCGGGTGCAGATCCTCTTTACCCTTACCCTGTACCTATTCTGTCCCCTTTTGATCCCTGTACCTACTCTGTCTTCTTTTGATCTCAACCATCCAATGCATACAGGGTAAGAGTAAAGAAGATCTGCACCTACTTTTATCCCCTCTCTCACCAAGAAATGTTTGGAAATGTTTCTCCCTTTTCCCTTCGTTAGTTGTGTGAAGTGGACAAGTCTGTTTTTCATAACCCTCCATCATTGGCTGTCAAATGCATTAATTACTATCAAAGCCTCCTCAGTGCAAACAATAATCGGGAGACTTAACCAGAGTAAAAAAGCCAAAGTGATGAAACCAAAGACCCGCAGTCACCGGTCAGACCACATTGATTGTTTCATTAGTTGGTTCTCTAAATGTTGATCAAATTTCCTGATATAATGACTTGAAAAAGTTGGTCCACTTAAACCTTACGATTCCCACATCGCATCCCATCGGTTGTACGGTACATCCACTTATAAAATATCATGAAAAAGAAGATGAAGTAACCTGAATCGCTTATCTGAACCACAAGAAATAATAGCATAAGGATCTGATGTTCCATTTAAATTTGCAGCAACAAGATTCTTAGCCGCCAACAGTTCCAACTGAAAAACAAAGCACAACTTATGTTATTGCCCACAAATGATGAAAAATGTCAACTCATTAAGTCAGACCAAAGGCCTAAAGATGTTAAGATACCTTGATTATATAAGCAGTTTTGGCTTGTGAATCTCCTTTGAAAATTCCTATCTACAAAATAAGTGAGGAACTGCATGTCAAAGAAGTGGAAAATTACTCCATGAAACAATTAGTACACAGTATTGGCTAATCAAAACAAAATCAAATAAGATACTCGAGCATGCAGAGAAAAAATAGACTTACGCCATATATTCATGACCAGATAAGTAGCATATTTAAGCTCATTCAGCACAATCTATGAAATGATACAGCAAATACACAAATTAATAGTCTCAGTATCACCTTAACCGGTGATAAACTATGACCTTTAGTCAGACTGTTGTCTTCAAGACATGGAAAGAAGAGACAAAAAGGCCGTAGGAGTGGCAGGAGAACACTATTGTTAAGCAAGTTTGAGGAAATTTTAGGATTACAATTAATTGCAAATAGAAAAACTCTTCCTGGATATAAACTAAGAAAAATGAAAATATATAGTCTCTTCCTCGTTTCATTTAGTAGAACCGAAGATCATGTACAACTAAACTTCCTCTAATGAACACCGGACCCTTCCTGGCTTCATTGATTCATACAGTTTCTTGTACTCTGCAACACTCCAAACATCCACATAAGGGAGACGTCAAGTAGTTGATGTCACAATACAAGAAATCCCAAAAAGAGAAAAAGAAATTGTAATATGAACCAGGCGTACGGCCAAAAGTAAGACAAAAGTGATTAATCATCACACACACAAACTTAAAAAACTATTTTCTGTTGGGAATATCTTCTCTCAAATGATTTAACATTTTCTTCATATCTAAAAACCGATCAAAAGCCACATGCTTTATTGGTAACCAGTTCATTTTGATCCAAAAAGACTTAATGCCAGAGTTCCTTATAAGACGTACACAATTAATAGGCTCCATCACCCCAACCACCACTACCCCGTCTCGAGCATGGGTTAACATAACCGGTGGTCAGAAGTGGGCCACTGGACTCTCGCAGATCAACATGTAACCATAAGCACCTTCCAAATCAGATTATCATCATTAGTTACAAACTATTCAGCCATCCATATTCACCATTAAAGATTTGTCAATTATCATTCCAATCATTTTTCGACCGGTATTTCAGCATCAGTCTTAGCTATCACCCCAAACACTCCGTCGAGTATCGACAACAACCACCAAATTGAAATACCCGTCCTTATGAGAACCACCATTGTCCTTCAGTAGATCATCACTTAGCGACTACTTGCAATCAACAAGTAATAAAACTAAAGCCGCGTAATCAATTAATTTCTTAAAAGATTTTTATAAGAGAAAAGAAAAAAGAAATAAGCTATGAAAAGAAAAAAGAAATAAGCTATCTTTTCCGGTTAGATTTCAAGAAAAGAATATTATGCTAGCTTGTTATAAGATCATAATAGAAGCGAAAAAGTAAAAAGCTCGAATTTTATTTAGACCAAGAAGCAGAAGTCAATCTTTAATCCAGGATCAATAAGCCACTGCGAGAAAACTAAAAACGTTCGCATGAATAAAACCAAATAACCTTGTCTTTATCACCAATTCCATCTCCAGAGTTACCGGAATTCTCTTGCATCTCCGTTTGATCACCGTCGATACCTCCACCTCTTCCTCCTCCACCAGCACCACCAGCGAAAAACCAATACGATGCAATCACGAACACTGCCGCGGCCACGGTCACTTCAACCTCCCACCACGATGGTACCAGAAACTCCATAGCCATCTGGACCACAACAGCAACCTCGACCATGTTTGTCTGTTGCTCTCGGTAAATATTTCGGAGAGGTTTTCAGGGTTTTAGCAATTTGAAAATGGAAGAGAGAGAGCGAGTAAGTTGAACTCTACAATCAAAAAGGGCCAACATTCTTTAAGGGAGAGAGGGAGAGAGAGAATGAGAGTGTTTCTCTAGAGAGAGAAAATAACGACAACGACGACTTTGACTTTGTACAAACCGTTTTCTTTCGTTTGTTTCTTAACAAAGTATCGGAATTGATCTTCAAAGAGTGGTATATTCACGACAATGCTGCTTGGTTTGGACTTGTAATTTGGGTATTTTTGGAGGGCTGTGTTTGTTGAGTGCAGTTCTGGAAGCTAAGTTTTGGTTTAGACTTCAACGAAGGAGATGACTTTGAAAAGTAAGCATTAACGTTAAATAATCTAAAAGATACTGCTGCGACCAAGAAAAGTCTGAAACCTGAAAATATAATAATTTCTTTCAAGACTAATTAATTTGCCCCTACATTTATGTGATCCTGTGGAAATAGAATGATACTGACTGGGTGTTGGATTCATGTATATTTATTGGTAGTAATCCTCTGGAGAACATAGTTTCTTTCAGGTCTATTTGATGCAGTTGCTGACGATAAGTCTGGAGAACATAGTTTCTTTCAGGTCTATTTGATGCAATTGCTGACGATAAGGTGAAGCTTGGATTCTCCAATGTCATTGTAACATACATCTAGAAGTAAATCTAAAAGATTTTGTAAATGAAAAACAGAACTTTAAGGTCGTCTTCGTCATGAATAGAGGTGGCTTTGAAAACGTGTGAAGGAAATCAGCAGAGACAAAAGAACAAGACAGATTTGAGGGCTGGTTGTTCCAAATGGCAATTGACTAAGTATCCTTAGAAAATGAGAAGTATGATGAAGATGACTTGGTCATCAGAGTTTTAATTAAAAACAAAAGATCAAAGCTACCTATACGCTTTTTTGTTTTTGATCTTCGCCTAGAACTCAACTTCTCTCCGCAACAAATCTAAAATACGTACAATAAAGGAGACCCTAGCTAGATGAAGAGGCTGATAATATGTAGTCCTGTTTCACGTACCTGGATGCCTAGATGTGGACCTTGAAGGTGATCTAGGCACAGAGCGGTCCAACGATCTGCTAAAAGTTGAAGTAGCGAATGTTAACAGGGAACCACCAGACGGGATACCTTTTTGCTCATGAAAATGATTGAACAAGTACCTTCTCTTCTTTCGCAGGATTCTGCTTTTCCTCCGGCTTCTTGGGGGGAGTGCTCTCGTACTTCTTCACCTAAACACATATTAAGAGCAAACAAGTTCAAATCAACCTGCCTCGGAAACCTTTCAACTTCACTTCTATAATAAGCGTGCTAATTCTACATATAACTATGCATCTTCAATTTACAGTCATATAGCAACATGAAACAGACAGCTTGCATGAAGTGCGTGAACGTCACAAACTGAGCCCTAATATGGATGTGCCAATTCACCAAACTGCAATCATTTTGCAACTAGAGTTGGATGAATTTTAGCCTGCTCATCTATAAATTAGAAACAAACCTATAGGACAGATCTTCAACTTCCTATTCTCTTATATATCTCTGAGGGCAGGTTACCAACATAAATAGTCCAGGAAAAGCAACTGATCTTTTCTGATACAGGCAGGTTACCAACGTAAATAGTCAGGAAAAGCAACTGATCTTTTCTGATACAGGACCAGAACCTTAACTGAGAGAGAGCATAAATCACATAAACCGGATAACTTCACTGTTATAGTAAAATTGAAACTATTCCATTTATAAAAACTATGGCCTAATATTATAACTCATATTCTCTGTAAGCCAATATTGAACTTGGTTTAGGGTTTTCTTATTTTCGTAGTATGTTAAATCTTGACTATTAATTTAGTACTTGATGGACGTACAAAATTTAATGTAAACAAAGAAGTATATATAAATTAGTCCTCTCTCTACCTTGATTAAGTATAGACAAAGACAAATCCAAAACGTAAGTATTTGTTTATTGGGTTATACACCAAGCTATCGTACAAAAAGACAATTAAGAGAGGGAAACTAGTTTATGATCATCGAAAGCCTTCTCTTTACATGATGATAAATTCCGTTCAAGGTAAGTGATTTATTCGCTTCATCTATATGGTTATTATTATATTCAAGATCTGAACAAGCACAGATGATTTATGTATGATTCATGATTTATGTTTTTAATGTTTGAATATAATTAAGAAAAAAGCCTGACATCAAAGCGTAGAATTCAATTAGATAAAATCTTTAAATTATTGATTTGATGTTTGCAAAGAAAAAAAAATATGATTTTAGGGTTTTGTATAAAGAATTAATAATTCTTTCCCCTTGAACTTTTGATGGGAGTGTTTTAATTATAAGCTTCCCAAGTCGTCTCATCCACGTTACTCTCTCTTTCTATCACGTGTTTTCAAAACCAAGAATCTATTAGAAATCAAAGAAAGAAGATACTATTGATAAAAGCAAACATACACAAGAGGAGGTAGACTGTGTGTAACTTAAAAAAATTTCGCAAGCTGCTTTTAATTCGAATAAAGACAAGTGCCTGCTAAAAATTAAAAATAATAGGAGCCTATCAGACGATAGTAGCCTATTAAATGACATGAAATTGTTAAAGAATAAGACCAGTTAAAAACAATTTTAAAACAGAAGGCGCTTGTTGAAATAAATGAAACCTTTAGCAAGTTATAAATATAAGGAACCTATTTTGGAATTGAAGGAGCCTCTTGCTGAAATGAACGTATACATAATATAATGTAAAAATATAAAAGTTAAGAGAAGGGAGAGAAGGACGCAGTCAATTTATACTAGTTCAACTTACAACTCAAGCCTATGTCTAGTCCCCAAGTTTTCAACTTGAGTGTTTCACTATGAAAATTCAAGTAATAATTTGACGAGCCTCTCCAAGCTCATAAGTTAATACTTTTCAAAGTTCTCTAACCTTCCAAATTAGTAGTATTTAGCTAGCCTCTATAAGCTCTCAACAAAAAATGAAGTTTACTAGATATGATCTACACTGATCTCTCTTAAAAATATTTTCACTTTCTAAATAACAAGAGATTTTTCAATGATATCACTTTCAAAAGAATTTATATTATAGCTGTATTTTGAAAGTCTGATATGTGTTCGCAACTCTAATATGTGTTCGCAAAAGCAGTTACTCTTCATTAAGTAGGCTTTTCTTTCAACTAGCTGTTAATTTAGTTGCATCCTTAGTTAACTGGATGCATTTAGTTTTGAATAATTTCGATGTCATTGTTGCCAAAAAATCTTCTAGAAATCATGTGACTAATATATGATCTTCATAATAAGTAGGATCTTTTCAGACAAACCATTTTTTAAGTAGGATCCTTTCGAACAAACCATTTTTTAATGAGGTAAGTTCATAAAGAAGGTTCCTGCAAGAAGAAAAACAATTATTCCATTATTTTATTTCATTTTAAGAATTATAAATTTATTTTTATATAAGGAAATAAATTCGATTTAAATTTTGAAATATTATAAGATTATATCAAAATTGTTAAAAATGAATCTTGAGCTAACATCTATTACACGAGAGAGAGGGAAAAGTGACGATGCTTTTTTTTTGGTTAAGAATCGGGGCTAACACCCAAAATAAGAACTACAGTACTATGACACGGGATAACGTAACCCCAACAACATCAGCAAATAAAAGTGAGGTGAGACCCTTAACAACATCACAAAACCAGTGGACACCCATAGGTAGCCGGTAGCTATAAGTTGCTAACCAATCCGCACACCGATTGCCCTCCCAAAAAAGATGACTAACGTGTACTACCCAATGCCTAGACAACAACTCCTTGATGGCCTGAACCAAGGGAAGCACCACCAGCTGCTGATCACCAGTGAGAGTGGCCACCACCATGGCCGAATCAATAGTCAGTTCGACCTGAAAATACCCATGAAGCCATGCAAGAGTCAAGCCATGATATACTGCCCATAAATCCGCCTTCCATGACGAGCAGAAACCCAGATTTGCTCCAAACCCTACTATCCAGTGACCGCCAGCATCTCGGATCAGTCCCCCCGCAGTGGCCTGTCCAGAATTGCCCTTCGAGGAGCCATCTGTACTCAGATTTACCCATCCTTGGCGCGGTTTCTACCAACAAACAACTAAGACTCTACGCCTCAGTGCGCTCTGCGGCAAGATGTCACGGTGTAACTGTTGTGTCAAAATTGAGTCTTGGAGAAAGGAATGAATTTCACCAATATCGTGGAAGGGGAGAAACAACGTTCAGTGCGCCATGTCCAGAGTTTCCAAAGAACGATACCAAAAACCAGCGGTCAAGGACGTTCAGTACTGGTTCCAGGCGCCGACACTAGGTTCCGCTCAAGCCAGGTCATAAAATCATGACAATAAAAGTCACGCCGACGCCGACCATCCACTAGTTGATTCCAAACCTGTCTCGCTCTCCAACAGTCCCTAAAAACATGAGAAAAGAACTCCTCATGATTCGGGCAATCCTGGCAGACGGGTGAGCCAGTCAATGAGAGCTGAAATCGCCGGCCATTAGTCATAAGTCCGCGATGTGCCACTAGCCACAGATGCATGTGAATTCACTTCGGACCGGACCAGGACCAGATGGCGTGCCATATGCTGGTCCTTGTCGACCACAAATGTTGACGGAGGAGGCGATAAGCAGAACATGTAGAGAACTACCCAGCGGACTCTGGTGCCCAATATAAGTGATTGGCATCTTGCAGGAGCCGAGGTGGGAAAATAGCAGCAATTTTAAGGATCAACATCCGAGGAAGAAAACCCCGAAACTCCTCCCAAGCTCAGTCCTCCCGGGAGTCAACACAATCGCAAACGTGCTTGGTTAAATGTTCCCTGGGAACTGAACGAATTGCATGAGAGAATAAATGTCCAGAAACCCCCGACACCCAACTGTCAAACCAAAAACGAACCCGTTGACCATTACCCACCGACCATGTAGTGCCCGCCATGACCCTTGGGAAAGCAGCACAAATGCCGCGTCAAAGTGGGGATGTGTTAGGTCTAACAGAGATCCCGCAGAGAAGGTTCCGATCTAGGTGATATTTGGCACAAAGTACTTGATTGCAAAGCTTTCGAGGCTCCGTTAGAATAGACCAGTCGAGTTTCATATGAAACGCCACATTCATGGCCCCCAAATGCTTTAGTCCAAGCCCCCCGAAACATTTCGGGCTACACACTTGCCTCCAGGAGATGAGATACATACGATGTCGCTCCTGCATATCACCCCAAATAAACCTGTTATAGCAGTTGTCCAACTGATTAAGCAAATCTGTAGGAAGTTTAGCAGTTCGCATCGTGTACAATGGAAGAGCCCCTAAGACCGATTGGCATAATGTCACGCGGCCAGCCATGGATAAACCATCAGCGCGCCACCCTGACAGTCGAGATTGCACATTTAGGAGAATGTGAGAGTAAGTTGATTCGGTCACCCGTTGATGTAGCAATGGAACCCCCAGGTACTTTCCTAGGTTCAAAGTCTGAGCGAAGCCAGAGAGTCGTGCTATATTACCACAAACAGCTGGAGGGACATTAGGGGAAAAATAGACTGTGGTCTTATGGGGGTTGATTCGTTACCCCGAGGCTTCGCAGAAGTGGGACAAAGATTCAAGAATGACTTGCATTTGCAGCTCGGAAGCTTCTGAGAATAAAATCATGTCATCGGCAAAACAAAGATGGGAGATCAGTGGACCCG